>JAODOY010012835.1:0-27917 GCA_025399855.1 Forbesichthys papilliferus | reverse complement strand
GCACTGACTTTACATTCAACAGTAGCATTAGCCCCTAGCACTGACTTTACATTCAACAGTAGCATTAGCCCCTAGCACTGACTTTACATTCAACAGTAGCATTAGCCCCTAGCAGTGACTTTACAATTAGTTAGTTTGCGCTAAACCTCTTCCCCTACAGTGGAGTGCTCTGAGGCTCACACCACTCTCTACCCAGCCCTATATCTGCCTGTGGGCTGGTATTGTGTTTATGACGTAAACAATGAGCTGTGGGATTCTGGGGGCAGTGTGCATTCAGACAGTAATGTCCGTTGTAATGGTACATCTCTTATTGATTGTAGGTCGTTCTCATTCTATGTGTGCAAACTGATGAAATAGTTTCCACAATTACTTCATTTTTCAGTGTGTTGTCCCACTGGTCTGTTTGGGTTATTGCGGGTATATTTTCACAAGGTTCCTAATAGTATGTATTTGTCAGGAAAGCCCTGAATTGTTTTTTCTTGCTTCCTCACAGAAGTTCATTCAAGTCAAGTTTATTTATACAGCCTTTAATCACATTAGTCTCAAAGGGCTGCACAAGCCCACATTTCACAAAGAAAGGGCCCATCGGGCAAGGAAAAAAACCATAATGTGATTGAATAGGAAAACCCACTCAGTAGAATTGCTATAGGCCTAAGTAGTATTATAATTCAGGGTGCGTAGAAGAAGCCGGTCGTGGGAAGGTCCCCTTGCTAACTCCCCAGAAATACAAACACAATGTCACCCTGCTTACTGCTCACAGTCAGCCACCCAACTGGGCCTTTCATTCGCCAGCATATAGCCTAATTACCAGACGAGACAGACGGGCCTCGTGGGCACAGGAAATCTGCTCAAGCCAGCAGGAACAGACGCCGTTTAGTTCCACCCTGCCTGGCGTCCAGCGGCACAGCCGGGGAGCGGAGAGCGGAGAGCGGACCGCCTGAGCGGCAGACCGAAGGCGTCTGCGACGACGACACGTGTTCCCCTCCGCCGCTGCCTTCAAGTCTCCACCCTCTGGACCTCCATCTTGTCTCCGTCTGGCGGTCACTCTCCGTGACTGCCTGGCCGTGTCTGGATTAGCATGCACTGTACTGCATACTAAGAATGCAATACTACATACTACTATTAGTGCATATCAGTAGTAGCCTACATTATACAGAATGCAGTAGCCTGGCCATATAGTAGACTACTGGCATGGCCATTGGACATTATGTAGTCAATAATAAACATTAATTAAAGAATAGCCTAAAAATAACTATTTTGGTTCTGCAAAGATTATTATTATTTGAGACATTTCTATATTCCAAATTATTACTCAAACACATATGAAATAAAAAAGGTTGTAAGCCTATATAATTTCATAAAAGTACTTTTGGAAAATTGTACACTAGGAGAGTGTTAACATAGTGTTAATATCAATCTATTATCCAACGTTTCTCTCCAAACGTATGGAAAGGCTCCAAGGAAGGCTAGATTCTTCCAGGGGAGGCATGCCCCTTAACTCCCCAAGCAAGATACATGTTTGGACCTCAGCATTTAACGACATGTGTACCGCACGGCTATGATCATTGCCTGACATACGATTGCAGGCACAGCCTTAAAACAGTGTCACCTTAAAAAGGTGTCTGATTTTCTCTGGGCAGCTTGTGATATAGGTGCAATGGATTGATACTGTGTTAATTCCCTTAGGGAGAAATACTTGTAGAGGCAACTCTGGCCAGGCGATTTCTTAATGTCTTCATAGCTACTAGCATGTACACTAATTATCTTCCAAATAAAGTACTAATTACTATAATTAACAAGACTTAATTTAATAACTTGTTATAGACAGCAGTCGATCTTTTCTCAAGAAGAGAGCATTCAGTTTCATTCAGCAACATCCTAAAGATGTGCAATTATAATTTGTACTAAACTACAGTATATGTTGACTATTCCGCAGTAAGAATGTTTGATGTTTACCTGAGCTGACCGAGACTAAAATCTAAAATTATGCTACTACTATATCTTCTTGTAGTTTAATTAATCTGTACGATATGCAGTACTGTTAAATCTAAAAGGAGAATTAGACATTTGTCCTGACATAAGAAAACATGTATTCCATTCTTATGAATGTACTTTATAGGAATCTTCATCTAGGAATCTCCTGACGTCAACTGTTTATTAGCCCCCTTCAGTTTGCTTTGCCACTGCCGCCATCTACATGAGCTGTCCCGCTGCTCAGAAAACACATCAATGAGACCCACGCATCAGTTCCACTCAGTGGCTGCTGGGAACTTCAATTGATTTCTGTCAGAGCTCCTTAACACATAATTCTGGGTCATCCAAGCCTGTTGCTGACTTTCTCTTAGTGTAAAAGCCCCTTCACACTCTCTGAGTAAGACAATGTACACTGATACACAATGACTAAACTCTGCAAGTTTGCCCATGTCTTATTATCACAGAAATATCGCAGGAGGGATTATCTGTTATGATGCTGTTGCTGATTGAGAAAGTGTGGTGCATTATGAAACAACAACAAAGGACCTGTACAATATGTGAACTTGAAGACCTGAATAACGGACAGAAGCGGGTTGTTAAACTTCACAATGGCTGATGTAAGTGCCCTCACATTACAGTGTATTGTGTATTTGTATGTAAAGGAAAAATAATAGTTCATAATATTGTTTAGTGTGTCATCATATTTAAAATTGTTTATTTTAACAAAACAAATGAAATCATAAGATGAAACATTACATAATGTGTTGTTGTAGTGTTTCCAGTACAAGGTGAATAGAAAAGGACTGACATCGCACATTTGTTTTTACTAGCATTTTCCAAACTGTCAGAATTGGGTTGTACTGTATGTAGACGAACAAATAAAAAAATACAGACCTCAGATAACTCATTATTTTGTAGAGTTATGTCTTTATGTTATTTACTATACAGTATATATATAATATATATACATACTATACATAAATACATATTACATCAAGTTGTTATTTCTTGCTGTATTCATTTCTTGTCATGTGTCCATCAAAGTGGCTGCTGCCACAAATAACCCTGTCTACAAATCTTAGAAAGGCAAAAATGCCACCTTTCAATTTGAGTGTAAATGTTTCTTCACCATTAAAAACCCAGTTCCACCCTATTGTAGGCTACAGTATGTGTGTAGAATTTCCATCTGCGGAATCGGAGCCAAAAAAACATAGAAACATAATTTTTTTAATGAACACAAGCTTATGTTTGTAATATGTTTATATGTCCATGTGCAGAAATTTAAAGTGGGTGTAAGAAATTCTGAGAAAAATGACTGAAGCTGGAAATTATTCTGTTTCCAGTAAACACTGGCCAGAAATCCCAAAATTGAGTAATAGAGGTATTGTATTGCATTTAAAAAGACTGACATAAAGATGTTGTTTAGCTTATTTTTGAATTTGAATAACTTGTCCATGTTTTGACTGGTATTTTCATTATCAAACAGGCCTTCCTCCCATTACGGAGGTCAGTTACAAGCCTGTCCTTAACTACTATCCCAGCAAAGACCATCTGGTCTATGGATATCACCCTTCCATCATGAACACCGGTAAGGCATGAGCCTCATCTTTGACTACTTTTTCTGTTCCTTAATTGACCGACCCCAAGCCCCGCCCCTTTTGCCTGTCCTCCAATAACAGTTGAGCATTTTTTGAATCCGACAGAACCTGCATCAACTGTCTGTTTCATAATAGCCTACTATGCGGTCTTGTCCAACCAGTAACTAGGCTGAACAGGTTAAATGGGCGGGGCTGGGGGCTCAGGATCTGTCAATATAGTATTCGCATGACATCACCATGGTCGGTCGCGGCCATTTTGTAGACTTTTAAGTCAGTATTGTGCATTGAACAGCTGACAACCTCATCACTGCCGTTGCTGGCTAGTTCATGTTAGATTAGACTAAAACCATTACAGCTAAATATGGTAGGCTGCCCTTTACTGGTTATTAACGGTTTTAGAGGTAAACCAATCTGCTAGGAAACATTTCTGCACAATTCCAACTGTTCTAAAACACCAAGGGAAAGTAACAGATGAGCTGAGTAATCGTAGCAGAGACCATTGGCTACAGTAGTCCATATTAACAGAAAATATTTCAATCCTACGTACAAAACTCATTAATTATTGCAAAATGTTATGCATGATGCAATGTGACACACACACACTATAGGGCTAAGCACAAATCGTTAAACAAAACAACCAGTCAATTTGTAAATGATTTCATTTTGACAAGGTCTATTTTTAAAAGTAGCCTATTGTTATTGTTCGTAACTCTATTCTGTAAATTGCATACGAGCGACGATGTTCTCCCATTTAATTAGATCAAACTTAAATGTAGCGCTACGGTAGTAATATCTAACTGCAGGACATTATTTTGCGCTACGGAAAAGCTGAAAGGACAATAGTTAGCGGTATGGGTAGACAGATCGACAGAACACCGGCACTGTAGTACCACCGATGTTTGGCGCCGATGTTTGTTAATGTTGTAAAAGTCAATATTTCACTGATCCTGCCACAGATTATATACTGTAGTTGTAGTCCCGAAACCTGTATGCCTTCATTGCTGCAAGATTAATGCTGAAACTATATTGACCTTTCATTTACCAGGCAAGGAACGTATTTGCAGCAATTACCTGGATAGTTACGGGCGAGGAGAGAGGGCTGTTGAAAACTGTGGATGATTATGTAGCCATGATGGTTTGACAGGTTGGATATTTGGCTAGGACACCGGGTTCACACCCCTACTCTCTCTACTGAGATCTTTAGTGACCACAGAGACACCCGTTTAACATCTCTTCTGAAAGATGGCACCCTACACAGTCCCCTTCACTGCCCTGGGGCATTGGGATTTAAAATCCTTAAACCAAGGTCAACACCCAGACCACTAGACTATACTGCTCCCTTAATACAATCTGTGTTAAATGTTCCTCTAAGGGTGGTTCAAATACCTGTTAGTACTTGCATCTAAGAATAGTTTCTTGTCCTGATTGGTTCAATGCTGTAATTATTCATCTTCACTTTTTTTTTTTCTTTCCACTATTTTTTTTTTACGATATAGTGGAGTATTGTCGTCCTGAGCAGAGAATGACATCACACTCCATCTGTGTGTTTAAAACTGGCGTGGCATGCTAGTGCATGTGTGTGTGTGTCATACTGAGCCCCTACATAACCCATAGTTTTAGACTGAGATGCTAGTGTTCTTAGTGTGACATCTAGTGGAAGAAGGTCATAATTCGCGCTTTATATTGCATGCATGTATAATTCTTATTAGCTCCAGTGGACGAGCGCATGCTGTCAAAGAAACGTCAAGGACAACTCAAGGGCTCTTCCAGTGGTGATAAAGGAACACAGGCTGACTACTTGGAGCAACTGGACTCTGTTGTAGCAACAGTTAGTAAAACAAAACACACGAACACTAAAGCCTCAGACACAACAGTACAACACAACTCGCTCGTTGCCCATGGCTTTGTAGCTGGAAATTGGCCGCTTACATTCCCAGCTTTGGTTGCCTAGGTATCACTCTTGTATAATTCTCACCCAAAATGTGTATGTTATCCGTCAATTAACAGTATCCTTAGCTCGTGGCAGGTGTCACGCTGCACGGAGGTATGATCCAAACGCGAGACACGTAATGAAATTTAAAGACATTTATTCAAAAGGAAATATAAAGGCAGTACCACGGGGAACAACGCGACAATAACCGACACAGGACTGGGGAAACACTGGGGCTAAATACACAGGTAGACAAGACATGAGGACAGACCATTGGTTTACAACAACGAGGAACAGGTGCAGCACATCAGACATGATTACACAGACACAGGTGGAATTAACGAGACTGGGAAACACTGGGCAGGGAGTGACGGGCAAACAGGCTCAATATACAAGGGAAACACATGAAGAGACAAGACTAACACAGGACTGGGAACACGAAACATTACATCAGGCTGGATAGTCGCCTAAATCACCGTCACCTAAAGTTGAGAGTTTATCCCTGTACCCACCCACTTCAAGTCGACGACCCTGACTACGCCTGCGGTCGCTTTAACACGCTGAATTTGACTGACGTTCCATGGTCTTTCCCTGTCACTACATCGCTGCTAGTCTGTTCCAATGTGTCTAGGCTCAAACTGAATCATTAAGTACACTATTAAATGAACAGTAACATATAAGTAAATAAAAAGTAAGTCAATACAATTTCATTGTTGATTTAAACACTGAACCCGATTCTGCAGCTCAAGAAGACCACCATTGGACCCTCTAAAGCACAAGAGACTCACCTCGAGTCCCACGTCTCCCATTCCCACAAAACGCAAGACGAAGACATCGTGTTCAAGATGGACAAAGCTTCCTTTGGCGTCAAATGGTTGCGAATTGATGGTAGACTACAACGCATCTCATGAACTCTCAGTATACAGTCAATAAGAAGAAATAAATGGAATTAATACACTGCAGATATTGAGTGTGTAGTGTCCCACTAATTAAAAAGGTTAACCTGTATTTATGAATTGGCCAATTGTTGTCTGGGATTCATAGTCAAACACAATGCTATACATTTTACTGTAGTTCCCGGTACAGAGACAGATTAGTCTCATTATTTATCTCTTTATAAAGCTCATCATTTGGTTTGTAGTGTTAGCTATCGTTGGTCATCGATCCACACAGGGAAGCTGAAATCCCCTCTAACTTAAGTTGTTCTGATTTGCAGATCTGATATTAAATGCCTTTGTGATTTACTTATTGTGTACGTGTGTGGGTTCTAACATCTCCCCCAAGCACGTTTGATCGAACCCTTCTTCGCGCACCTACAGTGGCCAACTGCCAACTGCCACTCCAGGTCCATTTGATCCCAACCAATGAAGGACTACGTATTTAGTTGCAGTCAATGTGTGACGTTTTCAATCATTCAAATGCTGGTTAGACATTTAGCCACTGGTGTGCAGTAGTGTGTGATAGCGGTGGAAGCTGTTGTGAAAGGTAGGGTAAGTGATTCTAATCCAATACACTGTCAGCGAATATCTCCTCACGGTCCACTTCACTTACCGTGACTGTCCTCTGCCTCAAGGTGGGTCAAAAGAAGAGGACACGTTTCCAAACAGGGACAATACAAACTAATCTACTTAATTATTGTATCTTCAATTAACTTTATTGTACTTCTGAAATATGATCATTAAGATTCTCTCCTTCAGTTTGAGCATTGCACATTTTGCCTGAGGTGAATGGTTTTCATCTTTCAAATGAAACCTAATAAGACCATTCTGTCTTGCATTTGTAATGCATTTAATCTCAGCCTTACCCAGAGGAGAGATTCTGTCAGACAGACGACTTTAATTAAAAAGCTAAACAAACATTATGGATGCTGTGAATTAGACAATGATTGGGGGGGGGAGAAATACCCTCCCTTCTGCTTCTGTTGATGTTTAATTATGCAAATTAGCAGGACAGCACTTCTACAACTCAAAGACTGAAGACGTTGGATTGTAAAGTTGAAAGTTTCACCACATTGTTTAAAATACATGCATAGTGGTTCCGAGAAGAAACTAACCATACAGGAGATGGGCTAGAAGCAGAAAAAATATTACCTTCTTGGTTTGATGTGATTTCCCACCAGGTTATTCTCATATGCTGTATATTTTGTGCAATATACAATATTTTAAACATGACTAAACGACTATTTCCAAAGATGAAGTAATGGCGTCCTGAGCAGAGAATGACATCACACTCCTTCTGTTCTTTGTTTACATAAACAAAGAACAGAGACAACTGGCAAGTTATTGTATGTCTGCGTGCGTGCGTGCGTGCGTGCGTGCGTGCGTGCGTGCGTGCGTGCGTGCGTGCGCGCCACAAAGCATTTGTTTTGGACTGAGATGCTGCGCTGCTCATGTGACATCTAGAGGCAGATACATAGTTCCTTTAACTATAGCACACAGTATTTAAAAACATGTACTGTAAATATATATATATATATATATATATAGGGCCATACCGTCTTGTACATCACAGTGCCACACAACAAGTCTGTCTGTTGCACGCTATGGCACACAGCAACAGTGTGCTACAGTCCATAGTCTGCTGAGGCATAATTAGGAGCCATGAGGAGCTTCGGTTTCAGCTCTATAGCGTCTGTGATGCTTCAGGGTTTCCTCTTAGCGTAGTAGGCTGGGCCTTGGAGGAGAGGCGTTTAACTAATCCTGACCGTCCGACAGCTCTTAATCAGAGACAACCACCTGACTACACAGATGCCTAGTCTTTGGGTATAATGACGTCTCCTCTTGGTCCCATTATGGACGATGCCCTTGGTGGACAAATGGCTCATAAAATGGAACCACAGAGTCAGAACTAACGACTCTCCCAGGGTGAAATGCAGACACTTGGAAAACACAGGTTACCAAGAGAGCCATTCAAACAGCCATTGTCATGGACCAGGAAGTGCTTGAAGTTAATGGCTGCCACACGATGAAGCTTTATTTACCCAAAGAAGACATCCTAATCACTGAAAATATATATTTTATTATTATTATAACACAGCTTTAAACCATTGCTTTTCTGTTGGCCACGAGACATTCAATGGCAGCGTTAGGGGGTTATATTATATGCCTTGCTAAAGGGTCTTTTGATGGCATGTCTTGAGGATGAACAGTTATCTTTAAAATAATCATTTTTTTCACTAGGTAATAGCTTGTTTACTTACAAACGTTTAAAGGCTGTTTGAAGATACATGACATGCATCAGCTATACGTCAAAAACCGAGTCAGTTGTCTTCTATTTAGTGCCGTTCACTCACGGCACCCAGCAATCACATTGTCAGCCACCACGGTTAGACACCAAGCCACTGGAGGGGGCAATTAAGATAATCACATCTGTTTTTTTCTGTTCTGTATATTCCTAAATCACTGAATAGACAGAGGAAAGATCAAGCCTGTGGTCTCTTTAAACAATTAGCTGGTTAGCCTACCTTTTACATTTAGATTTACAATGCAATGCGGGGTTAAGGTTTCAGCCTAGTTAGGTGTGGTTTGTCACTCACTGAGTCAGATCAGCAGACATGGGCCACGATACCCTGTGGGGTAAAAAGGAATCAGTGCAGAACCAACTGCCAATGAACAGAATCTTCTGCTGCCACAGCTTGGGCTTGTCTACCGTGCAGTATACTTACACCAAAACAAAGTGTACACTTTCAGTTGTCAGGAGATGTTGAAAAATCTTGAGGTGACAGAAGGCAGACTAGTAGGATAAATACTAATTAATGATCCAAAGCTTTGGGTTAAACAGAGTTGGGCAAGTTACTAATACTTACATGCAATAAGTTACTATTTACTTATTCCTAGGGGATTACTTCAAAAAGTAATAACATTACTTATTTTTTAAAGTTTGTTACGTTACTAGTTACAGTACATTATATTACTTTCACAATCACTACCATGTACCCTCTATTGAACTGTTAATAATTACAGCAGCTTAAAGGATCATGCAATCATAGACCTACTGGTACTGTAGCAGCACTGTAATGGTTAAGATTAGGATGGTTAGTGGGCTATACTTCATAATTAACTTCTGCAGTTCCTACAATGAGCCATGCCAAGAATCTTTGGCAAGCTATGATTGTCACCATAACTCACCCTAGCGCTTGATAAACACAGAATTGTTGGAGAAGTGAAATTATTCAACAATTCACAATGTGTCATTATTAAAGATGGAGTAGGACATTCTGGAAAAAGATTAATTTCATTAAAATATCAAGAATCAATTTAATTTAAAAAATAACAGCTTTCCCGTCAATGCCATAGGCTGCTCCCTCAGAAGCTCCGCCCCCTACATTGGACACACATTGCCAAGGCCGTGATAGTGTTGTGTGATGCAGTCTGTAGCCAGCTAGCAGTGTTGGGCAAGCTACATTGAAAATGTAGTGAGCTGAGCTACCAGTTACTCTACGTTAAATTAAGCTTTACCACACTGAAACTACCCCCAATATAGCAAAATAAGCTACAGCAACACAGCAAGCATAGTTTACTATATTTAAGATTTTTTTTAAATACTAATAATAAATTTTATTGTATAAAGGTTACAGTTATTTGCTACATGTATATAATAATTGTATGCATTATATTAGCAGAGAATTATATGTGTCTATATGATGTGATATATGTCGTAATAAAATGTGAGTATGTATTAAAATGTGCAGACATAGAAAAGCTATGATACAGTACATCTTATTTTGGAGGGTATGTGTGTGTGGGGGGGGGGTCAACTCTAACATGTTTAAGACTGCTGCAGAACACTCTGCGATCTCGTTTCCAAGAGGCACCAGTCAGATTAACGTATGCTTTGATACAGAGGTGTAATGTCTCGTGATCCCCGTCCTGTTCTAGCCTCGTCCTGCCCGTGTTGGCCCTGTGCGGCCGGTCTCGTTAATTCCACCTGTGTCCAGTTCATCTTCTGATGTGCTGCACCTGTTCCTCGTTGTTGTCGTCCAATGGTATGTCTTGTAAACCCAAGTGTGTCTGTTTTCTTTGTCGGTTATTGTGCTGTATAACCACATCGTCTATCCCGTTGTGCCGTAAGCGCCTTCATAAAAACCTTTTTGCTTTGATCCGCGTTGCCCTGTCGTGGTAAGGTTTTCTGCCTCTCCAGGAGCATCACAAGAGGAGAGCGGCTGCTTGCTATTCCAGTCCCTACTACAGGAGCAGACCCGGGGTTCTGGGAGATGACAACATATTACTCAACCTCTGCCATGGACCTGTCCTCCTACAGGTGCCCTGCGTTCTTCAGGGACATGATGGAGTGCACTGTGGGTGTGTGGCCGCGGGAACGAGCAGTTGCCATTTAGGTTTGATGATCACGTTGCCTTTATTTGTGCTGGCGGTGTAGCCCAGCTCTGCTTTAGCTGACCTGCCGCAACGCCCAGCTCGTGGGTTTGCTTTACTGACAGAGCGTCTTCTCTTGGCGGACCCTGTGTGGCGCCATTTTGGAACTTCAGTGTCCTTGTGTGTGTCCACCAGTCCTGTGTGAAAGAAACAGCAGGTATATCTACCAACCTTGTTGTTTCCTCTCAATGCCAGGCACACAAACACACACTCGTATTGTATGTGTATATATATATATGTGTATGTGTATGTGTGTGTGTGTGTGTGTATGTGTATATATGTAAATATGGAAAACACTGTGATATCAGCTGAAACACTAACAATAGTCAAAGCAGTAAAGTGTTTGCATATGCAAATTACGGTGTGTTTAATTTCACCGTGAGAATCAGTCTGGAAAGCAAGGAAATCATGTCGAATGTGTCTGAGTGGCAACCAAACTTACCAATCAGCATCGTATTGATAGCTAAGGGCGTGGTTTAGGTTTGCCGACAGCGACAAATACTAGATGGCGCATCCAATCAACTGACAATAATTTTTTTGAAAGTGCTTTCCCTTTACAAAAAGTTTCAATGGATTGTTCCCCAGATGGACTCGTGACTAACAATCCATCTGGCATGTCAGAATACCCTTCACTGACTAGGCGCTTGGATCCAGCCCCCTTAAAGTGCAGCCACGGCCATTCGTTCATATTGTGCAGCGATTCCCGTGTGAATGAATGAATCTCTATATACCCCTCAACTGTGGCTCTGACATGAGTCATCATGGCCAATGAGACCCATCAGTTATGTCATCATAGCACAATCCACTGTGTAGGCCTCACAGTGATGTCTCTCTCACTACGACTCCAAGACAACAGAAACTCATTAGACCTGAGTAATGAGCCCTCTGTTAATACGGGCGTGAAGATAAAACACACAAAGAGAGAATTATGCTCTCTATCATGGACTTTGTTGATTATTTTTGCATTTTTCAATTTAATTAAACAACTGCTAATCTTGTTGTTATGGGCTTTTGGGCTCTACAATGGAGGATTAATTTGACATCACGAAATGTAAAGACCCTATTCAAGCCCATGTTACAGTATGTCAATTAGCACGAGGGAGCTATAGAAGGTAGTTTTATCACAGAGGCTCTGTAGCTAGCCTATGGCTTGTTTTTTTTAATGTTACAATTAAAAGGGTTACTGTTGAGTGTAAACATTTGGCTCACACCGGACCAGAAAGTGAACCCTGCCCCCTGGAACATCTGGGGGTCACGATCACATCATAATTAACGTTTTTGATATTTGTTATGTATGTATTGCTGTCACTGACTATTTGAAGGGTCAATTATGTGCAGTAGTAGTTTGTTAGATTCTTTATTTGTATTGTCATCATATAGTTGTTTTTTTATTTATTTTTTGCATTGTGTCATAACAAATTCCCCTTGGGGCAATAGTATGTCTGTCATACGTCTGCCTGTCGTCTTATAATACAAATAGGAAAATATTAGATTTCTTGGGTGCTGACAGTTGTACTGGTGACTCACCAATGGTTATTCTGGTGAATTCCATGCTGTCTACGGCTGTATTGTTGGCTGATAGTGCTCTTCTCAGAACTGTTAAACTGAGATCAAGTGCTTGGGTGTGACTATGCATGAATAAATTGAGTTCACTGTCATGTCTGTGGGATCATCACTGTGATCAGACAGATATACTGAGACACTAGCCTATAAGGGCTTACTGCTGCTGCGGGATGCATCTACTGGCAATCATTGATTGCTTAGCAATTTTAAATTAATCTTTTTTTTGTTTTGTTTTATCAGGAGTCGCTGACGCTGTGCTTTTAAAAATGACCCAGTTCGTTCAAGGATATTTTCTTAGCTAACATGGCGTTTGACTGACAGATGTATCTAAAGTGTGGGCGCATACTGTGGGATACAGGGACCAAGGCTAATTGTAGAAGCCTACTGTTCAAGCAGAAGTTGAACTCCTATCCCGAGATCAACAACAAACGTTATTGTGTGACCTGCCAGGAGAGGGCCACAAACTAGTCTTGCATTTTGACACTTCCAATGCCTTGGGGCTGCAAGTCGGCAGTTTGAGTGGTCGCTCCGTCCTGACTTGAACTGAAAGGTCTCTTGATTTGCTTGATTTGCTGTCAGTATACACTTCGTGCCCCCAATAAAATATTATTGTTGGCAGCGTCATGGCCCTATACCGAAAGAAATGTCAAACTGTAGGTTCCCAAAACATTTATAATTTGTTGACTGCAAATATACATTATTTTCTAATCTGATTTGACACATGCACTAATTGACAAAATAAATACCATGACACATTACTCGCTGTGTACAGTACAGCGAGTGTGGATGTATACACACCGCAACAGCGCATGCGCAGCACATAGCATGCCTGTCATTTTGAAACCGAGCGGGGAAAGCAAACTTCTGCGCACCTTCGGCAGACAAAACAGTAAGTTTGTATTATGAGTTCTGATCGTTTTGTATGTGTTACAGTTGTACGGTGTCATTGCTTGTTGGAAACATCAGACGTTTGCTTGCACGGTGTAGATTTAGTTATATTATTTGACTGACACATTTGAGTATTTAGTTTGTTATGATGGCTAGCATTAGCATGGTTGACAAACATAAGTTAACCTAGTACGGTGCCGCTACCTTTAGTATTGTAAACACGCTATGCCGGTACATAATGTCCTCTTTATGTTTTGTAAGTAAACACGATATAAACACTTAATTTAACATTTAATGTACGGTAACAGTTGGCTAGCAAGTGTTTGCTATCAAAGCTTTTCAGCAATACGAGACGATTTGACAATTATACTGTTTTGGTTTTTACAGGGCAGGTTTTTGTTGCTTGAATGTATGTAACTTGTCTCCGAAGTAGCTGCTCACATTTTTATTAGTTGCTAGCCCTTATTATGGGCTATATAATATCCCTTGAATAACAACGTTCTTTCACGTTCATATTCATTACAAACACGGGCTATCAGAAGATCATGACAAACCTATAACTTATGATGTTATCCTATGGGCTTTATTACATTTTAATATTCCTGATGTCGTCGTTGATATTGGATAATTGTTTATGGACGATGGAGGATGCCATCATCTAATGTATCTGAAAGAATAGTTTTAAGTTCACACAGTATTAAAATGATTTAAATATAAATTAAGCACTGACATTTCCCGATATCTTCTGCATTGCTGGGGTATCAGTCTCTTGTATGTTCAACTGTCTAGTCTGATCTTGCTCCTTGGAGCCTTTATGGTTTGCGTTGTCTTTTCAAAAGTGTGTGCTCTTTGATTGCATACTGTTTTAGATCACACACAGTCAACGGTGGAGTCAGTCATTATGGAGAAAGATTAATATTTTACCTCGATCAAAATAACACATCTCCCTTCAGTGCCATAGGCTGCTCCCTCTGAAGCTCTGCCCTCCACATTTCAAAACCCATTTCCAATGCTGGGATAGTGTGGTGCGGTCTGCACCACTGTGTTTGTTTTCCAATTTACAGATCCAGGGCTTAAAATTGCTGACTCCAACCTTTTAAAGGTAAAGTTGGTACCACGGTAAACCACGACGACGCAACCAGACACAACACCTCCTATTGGTGCTTGGGACGTCACTTAAGGCGTGTCATATGACACGACGCCTCCTATTGGTGCTTGGGGAATCACTTAACGCGTGTTATATGACGCGAGACGGCTCCGGTGTGCATTAGGCTTAATGAGCAGCCTTGTACAGTGCCTACAGTAGTAGATACTGTAGTTTACTTGCTACATGTATACTGTACGCCAAATATAAGCTGAGCCCCTTGGCGCCACGGCATGAGCATCATTCAACAATGGGCTGCAACTTGATGCTAGCTGGCTGAACCCCCGAGCATCAGTCACTGTTAAACCAAACTTAAACGCTGAACGTTTGACGGACATAAATGGGGAACAGAGAAGGATAAGCACTGCAGAGAGCTGTTGGTAAGGAAGGTGGCATTGGCACAGTGAGCTCTTACATAAACGCTAAACCAGTACGTGTCTCAGGGCTGTATTCCTCCTGCACACTGGAGATAGAAACACAATGTACCCCCGACCTAGCTAGGGATATGCTTCCATTTGGATGAGCATTTTTTAAGACCTATTTTGGGAGACTTTTTTGTTTGGCATCTCCCCTCTTCACCCTCCCCCAAAACAAAAGAGAGGAGCAAAAGATTATGCAAATGTGAGTCAAATGAGGTTCCAGCTTCATGTTCACATCAGTGGGTGAAGGGGGGACGTGCGTACGGTTGTTTGTCAGCCAAGCCCTGCCAGGCAGACGTCCTACACGGCTGTTGCTTCTTGTCCTCCATTTTGTTTGTTTTGGTCCTAATTTGACACCGAGCTCGGCCAACCGCAACATATTCACGTCCATCACAAATAATCTCACTACCTTGCGCTACTTATTTGTGACTTTTAGACAGATTTGCATACGAGGAGAAAATGCAGCCAAAACAAAAACTACCTTTTTGGTCTTCAAAGATTTCCTGATGGCACTATTAACATATAAATGGCTGTTATATATTCACATCAACCTGTCATTAAGGGGGACAGATTTGGTTCTCACTAGTGGCCTAAAATTGGCTCATAATAGCTAGTTAACCCGAACCGGAGAATGTGCAGCTGCAGTGTGGAGGTGCTGGCTGACTAGTGTAGAATACCTTACAAAGAAGAATAAGCTGCACAATGTGTTTTAGTAGTGCACACGTTAGCATAACACATAGATTGCATTTAGATCTGGGCTGGGCCACTAAACAAACAAACGCAGAGAGATGTGTGTGATAAGTGAATGCAGGCTACTGTACGTATCCAGTAAGTTAGCCTACGTAATAGTTTGGTTCGGTAATGCAGATTATTGGCAGCCAGGACATGAGAGGGTCTGCACCCTCCAGCGCATGCATCTGTGTGCTTGATAGAGGGGAAGAGAAGGTGACTAGCCTAGTTACAGCCTTTTGGGGAGCCTACAGTGTGTTCACTTACAATCGCTATCTCCATGACGGCAGTGTGGTTGTGTATCTGCACATTGTGTTTCTATTTGCAAAGCCAGGGCTTCGCAGAAGTACCTTATTGTTTCTTCAGCACGCACAGAGAACGCTCGCCGACCCAGAGCCGGCCCGGAGCTCGCCAGCTGCCTCTGGCCTGATAAAAGTCCGCTGCAGCCACACCTGGCTGCCTGCTTCCCCGTTATTATTTTATTTTATTTACCTTGCTTGGTTATTTGTGTATTCATGTATTTTTTTCAGTATGAAAGGCTGCCTCTTTGCTCCACTCAGCAGGAGTTTAGAACCCAGGCAGCTGTGGGCTTTATGATGGCAAATGTTATGTAATGCAGCAATGGCTGTGGAGGACTGCTTTATGCAGACACACTTTTACCTCTGCCAGTTGGGAAAGCTGATTGAGTAGCTATGCCTTGTGTGTATATAAACAGAATATTCCTGATTAAATGTCATCATACCAAGTGAAAGGTCGGGGTAGTTTTTAACAGACATGATCAACATGACCAACCCACTCGGTGTAGTGATTCTTAATAAGATTGATTGAGGCTTTCACCTTTTTGTATTGATATCCATCTCAGTGGCTGTGTGTTATGTGAGTACCGTCAGGGTTTATTCTCAAGGCACATTCTGGGAGCTGAAACACATTTTAAAATGTCATTGCTTGCTTTGCAGCAAGAAACCGCTTTTGTTTCCGTGCAACTTAACAGTGAGTGAGCAAGCTGTAAGTTCCACGTCCTGCTGGCTTACCTTGGGAAATAGACCTTTTCTCCACAGTGACGTGGAAATGCTACCGAAGATGGACACTGTCTTCATGTCCTGTTGAATTCCTGGTCCACATAGGACACACTATCAATTGTATAGTATATGCTACGTTTGTATTATAACTTCAAAGTGACAGTATACTCAACCATATAAACTCAATAGGTTAGCAGAGTTTATTCTAAAAGTTGTGAATTAAGATCCAGGTTCATTGTGCATGGCTACGGAAAGGATTAAACCTGCAGTAGGAACATTCTGCAGCGTCTTCTCTTGCCATTCGTAGCCTCCAATGTTCCCATGAGTCATTTGTTTACACAAGCTATGGTTAGCCTCTTAATTCAAGGCAGGGTTAGTCATTCTCGGGAACGCATGCTAACTTTGAGCTCAAATCAAAACAATATCACTCCGCGGCGCAGCTCCACACATCGACACACATTGTGAAGCAAAGCGTAGTACTACGGCTTTGCTGTTGTGAGCTTTGCCAAATGCTGTGTAGAAGTATCAGATAATATTTTCAGCACGCACATAAGATGGCAAAATGCGAGGAGATATTTTGGTGAATTTGACAAAGTGTATTAGCGTACATTAGCTGACTATACCTTTTAATTACTTAGTTCTCCGATCCCAGTTATGGGCTTTAGAGGCACTCTGAGACATGGGAAGGGTTTGGGGGGGCAGCTGTTCTCAAGGTGGCACATCTGCCATTTGGCTGGAGTAGACTGGTGCCTTGCTCCATGGAAGAGGCACTGGCTCACCCCTCTGCTGGTTGAGCGCCTCAGCACTGTGAAACTAGTTTCACAGATTATCAACCGGGGTATTGCATGAGTTCAAATGGGAGAAGGTGTGAATCCTGAGGTTTATTTGGATTTGAAAATGGCATTGTTCTGTGTAAACATAAAAAATGATTAGATTGAATCTGCCTAACTCTTTTTAGTTTGTTCAACCCCTTTAGACTGTTTATGTGTTCACAAACGTTCATAGTAAACTCAAAGCTACTCAATGGTAAACAGTTTGAATATGTTGGTGAATGTTCACCAGTATGAACCTGAACGCATCTGTTATTAATGACATTTGCGGAATTTGGCAGACGCATTAATCCAAAGCGATTTACATGTAGTACATTGGTCAGTAGTTGAACAGGGAATACACCAGCAATTGTAAGCAACCAATATTCTATCAGAATAGTTGCATTATCTTGTCTACAATCATGTCAATATATAATTCAATCAAACAAAAGGCCTAATGGCCTGAATACTAATGTGCTAAATACATAAATACAGAATAGGATGTTGTGTTTTTGTAGTATTAGGAGAGAAGTATAGAGAAGAGTAAAGAAACAAAAACATTTTAAAGATAATTTGGGGAATAAACTGGAGTTAAGCTTGTGAGTGCTAGGAGGTGGAGAGGTCGGCAGTCGAGGCAGGGAGGTATACTGTGAAGAGGTGCGGAATATGGGTGATGTTTCAGCAGTCCTGACTGTTGGAAGCTCATTCCAACATCGTGGTGCCAGGTCCAAGAACATTCGAGACTTCGATGAGCTTCAAATGACAAATAGGTCAGGCTATTAGGATACTGTTGGTTTCATCTCATGCTGTCTCTGTTGCTGTGAGATGTGATACTGTATCTCGTTGTGCAATGTTCTCCTGTGTAGAGGAACTCTTTTGTATTCCACAGGTGCGCACACTGCACTGTGAAATCCAGAGAGAGATTTGCCAAGTTTATTTTGTCTGGACGTCCAATGTTCAGCACAATCAACAAACGCGCTGTCTTTGGAATAATAATGTACAGTGAATAGCAGTGTGATTACTGATCATCACGCTGGAATGAGCTTCCTGCATCTAGTAGGACTGCATGGCAAGCAACTGCTTACAACTTATCATATTACTGCTGCGTTCCAGACAACTCGGATGATGGATATTTCCCAGTTGAAATTTCAGACCTCAAAGCGTTCCAGGTGCATGACTCTAAACGTATTAAACAAAAAAAACGTTCTATTGTGCTTGTTCTAGGAGCGCAACATAAGCTCACTAGAACCCACCCTTTACAGTAGCACACACAATTCTATTGCCAACTCAGTGTCTTTGTGTCCACAGATGACTTAACGGAGTTTGTTGACATCTGTTGCCTTTGAACAAGGCATTTAGCTTGTGCTCACAGAGCCATCCCCATATTAAAAGGCTAAAACCAATTCACGTGCATTAACGACATGAATCATAGACTTGTTGTGTTTTCCGTGAATGAATCACTGTTCTTGTCCGTGCCTTTGGTAATTCCACCTCTGGCTTTTTTCTTTTAAAACATGTTTTGGTGGGTCTGTTCTCTCCCTGACTAAGCAACTGCCTGTATGGTCGGCTGACTAGTTAGCTTGCCTCCCAGGTCTAATCCTACTCCGTCCCTGGCCTCACGCAAGGTAGCAGTATGAACCTCCCCAGTCAAAACCCGCCGTCAAGCTAACTGGCTCTGACAGAAAGCCTTGTGCCACCGGCCATGGTGGCACAAGGCTGACAGGCCATTTCAGGTTTCCTTGAATTTCCAGATACACAAATCCAAATTTTCAGATATGCCTCAAAGACTTTATTTTACCCACCCACCCCCCTTCCCCCTCCGGTGTGTAGCTCTCTGGTGACGTTCTCTGCAGTGGCCTCCTGTCACTTATATCCATGTACTTCTAGTGTTCAGGGATGGCCTGCCTGGAAGAACGGCAGTGGTTGCTTGTGTCAGGTAATGTATGGCTAAAGGTGGAGTCAGGGATTCTGGAGAAAGATTGGGATATTTGAAGTCGATCAAAACAAAAACACCTCTCTCTTCAATGCCACAGGATTGTCTCTCAGAAGCCTCCCCTTTCCATGTTGGATATGCATTTCCAAGGCTGGGAAATGTTGTTTGCGTTCGCACTTAACAGAGCCAGGGCCGTGTAGCAACACCAGATTATAATGTCGGCACGCACGCCGAGCACCGGCTCACCATGCACGTCCATGTGACCCCTTTAATGCATCTCTACCTCCACAGCATCGGCTCACCATGCACGTCCATGTGACCGGGGGCGGGGCCAGCGCAGCGACCCAGATCCCCTTGCACCTAACGAGGACGTCCATCAATCTGATCAGCACCGCTGTGGACTGGTCGGACAAGACCGTCCAGGTCTGTGTGATGAGGCCGGCGGCAGTGCTGCCTCCCGCCACTGTAACTTGGAATTCGTCTCAATCTACTGTACCTATTGCTATCGACCTTCCTTATTGATTAGCTGTATGTAATTTAGTTTCAATCTTGTTTTCACTAGAATATATTGGATTTCCTTTGGGGATCCAGAATTCCCTCTCCCCTCTCTCACACACGCACGCACACACACACAGTTTGTATGTTTGCTCTCGGATTTGTGTTTTTCTGTTAATTTAAAGCTGTTTTGTTCCTGTCAGGGAAAGGTCCTTCACAAGGGTCCTCTGGTGTCTCTGGGAGATAATGAATTTGTCCTGAAAACTGTGATAAAAGGTATTGGTCTTATTTATCTCTTCAAAGCTGTCCTGAATTCTCAAGAATGAGGAGCAAGGGTGATATTTTATCTAAACTGCAACAACTGTTGCAGGAATTAGGTTAATATGCATAATAAAACCTGCTGGGTAAACCTGGTTGGTACAGCATGGCTTTGTAAACTCTGGTTACTGGAACCACGTATACCATGAAAGAAAATCACTTGTATCCCAAAGTAATGGGGTGTGTGTGTGTGGCTGGCTGGCTGGCGTATAGTAGTATAACTGTATGTCATAGTCTATATCAGGGCTGCCCAACTCCGGTCCTGGAGGGCCCCTATCCTGCATGTTTTAGATGTCTCCCTGCTCAAACACACCTGAATCAAATCAATGGGCTTCTGCAGAGACTGATAACGAGCCATTCATTAGAATCAGGTGTGTTGGAGCAGGGAGACATCTAAAACATGCAGGGCGATAGCTCTCCAGGACCAGGGTTGGGCACCCCTGATCTATGCTGTTTTCACGACTACCACCATGTCAAAATATTAATAAATTGAACAAAATTGCGAATAGCCTGAAAAAAAGGGTTTTCCTCAAGAGCAGATTTAGTTTTTTAACGTTAACCTAATATCAAACATCATCAACCTAACCATCACCAACGGCAGGGGACAATTCTGGGTGTTTGCAAACTTTGCTTGGGGAATTGCCATGTCAGAAGACTAGAGGGCAGTAATCATGCTTATGAGGAAAAGGTGAGTTAAAATGAGTCACAGGCTTGCACAGATGCGTAGCTTAGGTGTGTGTGATACACAGCAGAAGAGGCTACTCTTCTGACACCGGCAGCTACTATGGTACCAGTAACTACAGCAACACAGATGATGGGGCTCTTGGCATTCTAAAAAAATAACCCACGGCAACAATAACCATCGTTTACTACCACACGTCCAGTACATACACATGGTAACGCATTCTACAGTGGAGGATTAGCATGGCTATGCAATTCACCACTGCGGGCAAGGTGACATTGGGCTTGAGGTTTTAAATGGCCGCCACATCAATTTAGCCTGCGTTCACGTAGTCGACAAACAAGCGAGACAAAGCGACCGGCTGTCAATCATGTTCAGTGAGAGGTAGCGATGATGTTCAGAGCCAACTAGGCGGGGCGAAGATATACTCACTAGTGGTGTATTTTATGGAAGTACTAAGCGATGCGACATGGGAGACTCCCAATGGGAGAGACCACAAACCAGGAACAGCAATAAACCACAAGCGTTTCGTTTTCTGAACAAACAAATAGAACACTAGCCCTCACCTTAGGGACCCTGAAATTAATCAGTCGCTTTGTAGCAGGCAGGAGCATTAGAAATACAAACCGATTCAAACGCAAGTCAGGAGTAAAGACATCTAGCTGAAGGGTGCTTACAGGTGGGAGAACTCCAAAACTCGAACCCACAACCTTTCGGCTGCACCCCCAGATCACTAGACCCTCTCCCCAATATGGTCACGTGACCCCCCCCCCCGCCCGCCCCTCCAGCCAATCTCACTCACCAGCACTTGGAAGAGCACCATGAGCAGCTGATTGCTGGCCATGAAGTTGCTGTCCAGGATGCCCAGGTTGAACCAGCTGCCGAGGCAGCGGAACACTTTGATCAGCATCTTCTCGTCGTTGCCCGTCTTCTCCACGCACGACGTCTGTGGAAACGCACGCACGCATTAAAAGGCAGGGCCGGTCATTCTCGCTAGCTTCCAGCTAAAATCAAAACAGTGTACTCGCTCCGCGGCCCTCCGCCACACACACAGACATGCCATGTGAAGCAGAGCGCAGTACTACAGCTGTGTTGGCCATTTTGTTTATGTTGCCGTTTACAGAGCCAGGGCTGTGTGGATGTATCACATTATTTTTTCAACACGCACAAAGAGTGGTAAGCTAGCAAAATGTGAGGAGATATTTGGTACATTTGAGAAAAAGTGTATCATCTTACATTTAGCTTGCAATAGCTGACTTTACCTTAGCCTTGTCATGAGCCTGAATGTTTTGGGTTTTTTTTGCATACGGCTCTGGTTTTTCAGAGGACAGAGCGACCGGTACACCGAGATCTCACTGACACAAATAACAGCTTTATTACAACTGGATTTAAATAAAACTAAACAGGCGGAAAAATACTTCTCTGAATGCTAAAGAAAAAGGCACAGCAATAACCGCTGTACAGTGGAATGATGTGTCAATTTGAGGAAAAATAATAATTTAGCACTGGTAGTTTCCGCATACTTAATTACATCACAACGTGACGTTCTATAAATTCTTCCTACTAAAATCACACGTGACTCAAACTTACACTGTTCCTTTACGTCACTATTAACAAGGACCTTTAAACCCCAGCAGGCTATTCTGATCGCAGTGTGGGCAGATCTTCTCACACCTAATTGGTTCAACATAATGATGAATGCCAGTTGTGCTTACCCCAAAATATTTACTAATACAACACACACACAGGTCTCACCAGCAGCGTAACCACGGTGCTGGAGTAGAAGGCCAGGTCTTCTATGATCTCTGTCCGGCGGTTAGCGCCGATGCGTAACGACCGGCTGTGCACCTCCTCTGGGAGTACGGTGAGGATCTCTATGAGGAAGGGCATGGAGCTGATGTCGTTGTTGTACCTGGAGGGGGGAGGGGGGAGGGGGGGAATAGTGTGCACGGGAACACACGCACGCACACACACACAAACTGTAAAACCACACAAGAGTGTGTGTACGCATCCCAAGTAGCACAGTAAGCTGTGTTTCTTAATATTGCCATGGCAACATTTTATCCCAGAAGTGTAACAAACATTATATTATAGCCTGGCACTCTCTCAATAGAGGGGGTGTTGATGGCACCCCCAGATGCCCCCCGCCCCACTGGAGGAGGCTGCGTGCGAGGCTATGTGAGCCGTGTGTGGGGAAGTAAGGGGTGCTGATTGCCGATAAGGGGAGTGGGGGGTCCTTGAGTCTCAACCCAAAACAGTAACACTGCTTGCCACCAAAATGGCGGGGGTGCCAGACAAGCACAGGAGCGACCCCCCCTTAAAAAAACCAAACCTTTTCCTCCACACAAAACAATTCTTAGGTTGGCAGTGCACTGCAATACCAGCACACTGAATGCCACTGTGTTATCTCTTCATAGAAGGTGACGGGGGAAAAAAAAGAGGAACTTAAATGTAATTACTTTTCGATCAGTGTGTGAACACATCCTTTCCAGGACGCCATCTGAAGAGCGAGGTCTGCAATGGCCAGCGCCAACTGTGAAACAGAGCGACAAGAGAGACGTTAAGCATTGCATCAGAATGAGGAACGGTAGCTAGCTAGCTAAAAAGGGTGCATCCCCATTTGACGTACAGACACTCTGAAGCTTTAGCCAATAACTAGAAGCTTTAGAAATCTCACTTTAAATTCACAATCACAATTAGTACTACTAACTGTGCCCATGACAGAAGTAGCAAAGGCATAACAGGACACAGAGACATTTAGATAAATGGTGGCACGTTCCAAAACTATACACACGCCAGCAGTACCATGAGTGATGAGCAACCCACTTCTACAGAGACACAAAGAGAGCCCTCGAATCTCCAGACCGACACCTCAGCGAGAACTTGGGAAGGGGGGAAGGGGGCATCGTTACCTGGGTGACGATGATGGGCGAGAGGTCCTTAAGGTTCTGGATGTGGGAGAGCAGGGAGTCTCGCAGGGCGATGTGGGTCTCTGGCGGGAGCTCGTAGAAAGCCGTCTGGATCTTCATCTTCATCGTCTGTGCAGCGAAGTAGCACGACTCCACATCCTGCTTCAGCTGGAGGAGCTGGTCTGAGATTTCCCATGCATACATCTGTGCATGCAGGCACGCGCACGCACACACGTATGTCTTTAGACAGAATTAAAACACTTTCCTCAAAGCAATTTGAAATTAACTGAGTAATACAGGTTATTGCCTGTTTTATGGTTTGTACTAATTGACTATGAACACAAAACATATGCCGGAATATAGTGTTAAAACAGTTAGAGCAGATAAACGCAAAGTAATTCAGTGGGGTTCAAATGTAAACGCAGAACATTCTACATGGTAGCAAATGCAGTCATTATGCTAACTGTTGCAAGCACACATGCGATAGGGGTCTGCCAGACTTCTCTCCAGAAATAGCCTTGCGAATGCCAGAAAGGGAAGCAAACACACATGGTAGTATTTGAATCATACTTCGTTCGGTCATGATACACGGTGCTGTCTAACAACTGTGCCGGTTGGGCATAACTCACCCATTTATTACTTAGAAAAAGAAGCGCCTGAAATATAGTTCATTGAATTGAGTGGGGGGGTTGTCTGAACGTATACCAACCGACAGACAGTATAACTGCAGTGCCGCTGATCATGGATTCGGGATTTGGAAATGTGCTGATCAGGGAGACCTATTGGATTGTATTGAGATGGGAGGAAACGAACTGCAAGCGAACACACGCAAATACGGAAATAAAGTGGCAGCGCAGTTTAAACACACCATTACTTGATAAAACAGCAATATTTATCCTAAAACACACAATATGTGAGTGAAGACATAAGCTACAAATGTAAAGTGTTCAACTTGAAAACATGAAGCTACTAGGCAGACCGGAGAAGTCAATAAACTCTACTCGGCTAAGCTAAGTTAGCTACAGTTGCCCAGGCCCTTCGCTTAAAATCTCCAGAGCCCGGAGAAAATGGCAAATTAGTCTCCAGCATAAAGCCACGGAGAATGCGATCAGACGTGCCGTTTGCAACACGGGAAGGGCTAACATTTACTGAAAACGTGGCGCGTTTCTAACTTAAAGTAGATAGCCCCCAGCTGACCCAGCCTAATCATGCAAAGCTCAACCAGACTGTTTTGATTCATTCATTCACCGCGCAGCCGGGAATACACGTAACCCCGGCCGTCTCTACGTACTACACATTAATCCTACCTTTACCCCCTACTGTACAAACACTGCACCAAAATAAACGTGTTGTAGACATAGCATCGTTGTGCAACCACCATGTTCTCTGGCAGGAGGGCCCTTTCAAGTCCCCGGACCTCTCCCATTTTCTTACCGATCTCTGTAGCTCGCCGAGCCACACCGAGGCGCGCTCTTTCCCGGCGGGATCCGGGTCGTGGTACAAAGCCTGCACGGCCTGGTAAACCAGGGCCAGGTTGGGTTTGCCCCCTTCCATAGCGCGTTGGATGTGTGAATGTGAGCGATAAGACTATACGCAGCTAACAACAGTGTCGGTGTGTGTATGTGTTTGGCCGGATATATCTATTCGGCCCTTGTGTCGACCGCCATCTCGTACAGGTTTCCCGCGTGCAACCGTGAATCGCGTCCGTGTGGAAAATATGTCTAGGAACAAAAAGACGTGCACATCAAGTGGAGCTACATTATACGCTATGTATACAATAAACACAGTGGCCTGAACAGTGGAATATAACATTGGATTTTTTTATTATGTTAAAGAAACATTGTCACAATGTATTTAGAGAATATGATACATTTTGCATTATTCGTGTTGTGCAACTAACGTCTGCCGCTAGATGTCAGAAAAGTACACGTTTTGCAGAGGTGCAACAACATGGCAAACAGCAAAAAAGACTTTTTAAATAACAATCACCATTCAAATATAATAGCCTATCATTCAACCATCTGTTAATTAAACACCATAAATCCAAATGACAGGACACGCGGCCTTGAGCACAAGAAGAATTAAGTTGAGTAAGACACTTTTCAACGTGGTCACAAAACACCTAGCAGACCTTAACATAGCCACTGTGCCACACCGTGTATTCTGTAAGACCGAGGTCTTCAACAGGGGGTCCGGGACCCCTAGGGGGTCCTCAAAGATACGGCATGGGGTCCTTCCAAAAAATAAAATGTTCAGAAAATAAACATTACCATAAGTAAGTACAACTTGTGCTATACATATATAAACCTGTCAATAATTATTGTAATGGCTTAGTTAGTGGCCTACTTTTATACATGGCACTATAGGATGCCCTACACTTTATTGTTGGCCCGGCAACTAAATATTTTATACCGTATGTGATAGGGGGTCCATGTGCTGTGTTTCTATCAAGGGGTCCTTGACCCGAAAAACGTTAAAAGACTTCAGTTCCAGTTGATCACAGGCAAGTGTGTAAGTGTAATACACACACAACCTATATTACTATTGCGTGTGTGTGTGTGTGGGGGGGGGGGGAGTGGGCAGGGAGAGTGAGGAGAGTCATCTCTGCAGCATAAGCCCAGTTAACTGGCTAACAAGGCACCGAGCCAGCCGGCTGATTGGATAGTGTGGCGGCAGCCTCTCAACCACACACGCCAACCTCACATAGTACCTGTGGGGAGGGGGGAGGAATAGCAGGAGGAATTCCGTTAGTTGACATGCTGAGGAATGCTTGCTAGGAATGTTGTTGAACCTACTGGTATGTTGAACATTTCATTAATCAAAAAGTGACCACACACACACACACACACACACACACACACACACACACATACACACACCAATACTGACAAGTCCATCCTGACATTAAGATACCCATGATTTTAGATTTTCAGCAAGAGCTGTACGGGGCCATTGAAATAGCGAGAAGGTCTACAGAGAAATCTCC
The DNA here is from genome assembly GCA_025399855.1 of Forbesichthys papilliferus. Classification (NCBI taxonomy): domain Eukaryota; kingdom Metazoa; phylum Chordata; class Actinopteri; order Percopsiformes; family Amblyopsidae; genus Forbesichthys; species Forbesichthys papilliferus. The sequence goes on along the minus strand of JAODOY010012835.1, from coordinate 1,149 downwards.
TATCTGTTGGCAGCACATGTGGACACCAAGGGACATTACATTGACAGTGTAAGCAAAACTTAAAAATGACTACTGATCTATAAAATCAGAAATGCAAAACCAAGACTGCAGCAGCAGTGGTCTAATCAGCAGCATATGACCAGCTACATTGAGGGGGTACAGTCAGTACCATGGTACCAAAAGAGAGTCGATTAAATCTAGTGAGTACCATGTGGCAGAGCGAGAAGGGCCATAATACTATAATAATAATAATTATTATTATTATTATTATTATTATTAAAGCCCCCCCATATAACCACCCTGATGCACAACCATGGACAAACCCTCCGTCACAGAGGTCAGCCATCTTTGCAGTACGTGATTCTGCATGTAACTCCCAACTAGCCATGTATGTTTTAACTTAACTGATGAGATATATTAAAAATCACCCCCATACAGATGTCATAAAGGGGGAGAGTAGCTATATAGACCAAAAACTATTCTTGTACCAGGCTGTAAACAAATTTGTTTTCTGCTGTAAAGTTTTATATTTTAACATGGAAGTCTATGGGGATCGACTCGCTGTTGGAGGCAGCTTCAAGTGGCCATTTGAGGAAGTGCAGATTCACCTCCGCTGTAGTGTCTCACGGGCAAATAACGAGCAGGGGGCCAATGCTTCAGTGTCACAGTGATACGTGTAACTTGTATACAGGTTATAAACTTATATACAACCTGGTGCCCTCTAGTGGAGAGTTGTATTATGCGTTGTATGTGTATTCATTTCTCAGCACCCACGCGCAACCCACCTGAACTCCTCCCCAAAGTGGGTCCGCAGGTGCCATGCCAACCGCTGGCTGTGCTGCAGACAGCTCAGCAGAACCCTGCAGCGCTGGGCCAGCAGCACACTCTGTGCCGGGCTCAGGACCGCCGGCCCCGGGTTCGACAACACCAAGGCCACCTGCCGGGCCTGGTGGCCGATGAAGGATAGCTGCAGCAGGGAGGGAGGGTGTGTGTGTGTGTGTGTGAAAGAGAGAGAGAGAGTTTGTGTGTGTGTGAGTGTGTGTGTGTGTGTGTGTGAGAGAGAGAGAGAGAGAGTGAGAGAGAGAGAGAGAGAGAGAGAGGGAGAGACTCTTCCCCAGCGACATGAGGGGGGGACATCTCTCAACTTTC
>JAODOY010012825.1:0-27926 GCA_025399855.1 Forbesichthys papilliferus | reverse complement strand
TGCCAGTTGTGGGGTGCCCGGGTCACATCTACCCTCCAATTTTAACTACACCTTAGTTACCACGCACCTTATCTCCATTCCACCATAGAACACCTCACAGGTCACGTCATGCATCCAGCACAATACAATACATGCACAAAGGTGGGCCGGGGAAGACCACTACTACAATTGCAAAGCCACCACTGACAGCAAGATCAAAGCAGGAGAGGATATCTCATAAAATCAATGAGCAAAGGTCTAAAGAGCCAAGCCCAGACTACGGTCTTTCTAGAGTGATGCAAAGAAAAAACAAAATTGTAGAACTCCTTGTTCTACAAGCATGCGCTACTACCAGTAAGAGAAATACCTGTCTTTCATGGTGACCCATTACGTTTTAAGATCTTTATGCACGCCTTTGAACACAGCATAGAAGACAAGACAGCAAGCAGTCAAGATCACCTGTATTTCATTGAGCAGTATACTGCAGGCCAACCCAGAGAACTTGTCCAAAGCTGCTTCCAATTGAATCCATCAAGAGGATATGCCAAGGCTAAACGGCTCCTAAAGGAAAACTTTGGAGATTATCTAAAAGTAACTATGGCATACATGGAAAAGGCCCTGAAATGGGTGAACATTAAGCCTGATGATGGCAAAGAGCTACAAAGCTATGCATTGTATCTTAGAGGCTGCTGCAATGCAATGCAAGACCTACAGGTCATGGAAGAGCTAGATTTACCCTTGAACATGAAGTTGATTTTAACAAAACTGCCCTACAAACTAAAAGAGAAATGGAGATCTGCTGCATGTGATATCTTGGATAGAAAAGGTCACAGAGCCCATTTCCATGATCTTGTAGCTTTTATGGAAAGGCAGGCAAAGATACCGCTGGACCCTTTATTTGGTGATATACAAGACCATTTCAGCAAGACCAATAACACAGCTAGTCTAAGACAGCCAAATATGCCAAAAAGCAAAGGTAGTAGCTTTGCGACAACAGTAGCTGTGTTGATTGATGACATATGAATTGTTCCAATTACCAGACCTTCAAAGGAAAGAGACTTTCCGACTCCTGTGTGCTCTGTGAAGGCAAACATAATTTGAGGGATTGCCAAAAGTTGAGAACACAGCCAAGCGATGCGACAGTGGAGTTTCTGAAAACCAAAAGCTTTTGTTTTGGATGTCTCGTGTACTGTAAGAGCAGGATGACGTGATCAATGCCAAGGGAAGCACCCCACCATCCTGCATGTGGATTAAAGGAAACCCATTTAATCTGCATCAAGACAGAAGACTTCCATCAGCAGTGCTCATGTCTCCCTCAAAGACGGTAGAGAATGTGCATTGTCTATCGTACCGGTGCAGGTTAAAGTCACAAAGGTAAGTAAATCAGTGTTCACCTATACCTTTCTGGATCCAGGGAGCTCAGGGACAATCTGTATGGAGAGACTTAGAAGACAGTTAAACACTAGAGGTTGTAAAACTGAAATTCTCCTACGGACGATGGGACAGGATAAGACTGTCTCCAGTTATTAAATCTCTGGGATAGAAATAGGCAACCTGGAAGGGACAATCTTTATGGAACTCCCTAAGGTCTTCACTCAGGATACCATCCCAGTGACGAAAGAGAATATGGCGACTCAGAAGGACATTTCCAATTGGACTTATCTGAAAGACGTACAGTTGCATGAAATCGAGGCAGACATTGACCTCCTGATCAGAGCAAATGTCCCAAAAGCCCTTGAACCATGTAAAATTATCATTGGTGAAGACAACGGACCCTATGCAGTCAAGACTGTGTTTGGATGGGTGATTAATGGACCACTTAACCCTTGCACTGCTACAGAACGATTCAGATTGCCGACTCTAACTGCGAACCGTATATCCGTGTCTGAGTTGAAAGATCTCTTGATACAGCAGTACAATAATGATTTTCCTGAAAGACAGTATGATGAAAAGAAAGAGATGTCTGTCGAGGATCACAAGTTTATGCAAATCACCCAAAGCTCTGTAACACACAAGGACAGGCACTACTATATGTCACTCCCCTTGCGTAACAGAGACGTGAACATGCTGAACAATCGCAAAGTTGCAAAGCAGCGAGCTCTGAACCTGACCAGGAAGTATATGTCTGATCCATCATATGCTTTGGAATACAGGAACTTCATGAATGACATGATCAAGAAAGGCTATGCCGAGGTGGTGCCACAAGACAAACTTCAGAAGCAAGACGGCAAAGTGTGGTACCTACCACATCATGCAGTGTATCACAAAAGGAAGAAAACTCTGAGAGTGGTATTCAATTGCACATCGACATACAAACAGGCATCACTCAATGGTGAACTCTTACAAGGACCTGACCTGGCGAACTCTCTCCTTGCCATTCTGCTTAGGTTTCATCAAGAGCCCATTGCTATGATGGCAGATAAAGGGGATGTTTCATCAAGTGCGTGTTCCCCAGGAAGATAGAGACCTGTTGAGATTCCTGTGCTGGCCGGAAGGCGATACCCCCAAGCACCTGTAGGAGTACTGGACACTCCTACAGGTGACAGTCCACCTGTTAGGAGTAATATCCTCTCCTACGTGTGCAAACTTTGCACTTCGTACGACGGCGAACGACCATGGTCACAAGTATGATGAGGAAGTGAACAGGACCGTTAAATACAACTTTTATGTCGACGACTGTCTCAATCAGTAGCAACAGAAGACAAAGCTACTAAGAGACCTCTGCTCTCACGGGGGATTCAAGCTTACTAAGTGGATTTGCAACAGCTGCCCTGTGCTTGCTTCCATTCCTGATGAGTACAAGGCAAAGCAAATAACGGAACTGGACTTGGATAGAGAGAAGCTGCCTCTAGAAAGAGCCCTAGGAGTCCAGTGGAATATTGAAATGGACACCTTCACCTTCCGTGTCACGCCAAAGGACAGACGCTTGACCCATAGAGGCATACTAAGAATTGTAAGCTCCATTTATGACCCCTTTGGATTCATAGCGCCATTCATCCTGAAAGCCAAACAGATTCTCCAAGAGCTCTGTAAAGTCAAGTATGGATAAGATAATGGCATACCAGATACGTTTCTCTCACCATGGCAAACGTGGCTTACTGATTTGGACCAACTGTCAGAAGTCCAGATTTACAGGTGCTTGAAGCCCAAGAACTTCGGCCAAATCGAAAAGGCACAGTTGCATCACTTCTGTGACGCGAGTGAACTGGGCTACGGTAGTGCAAGCTATCTTAGGGTGACCAACAAAGCATGGAAATTACATGTTGCATTCATACTCATAAAATCCAGAGTAACACCACTGAAGCAAATGACAATCCCCAGATTAGAGCTTGCCACAGCAACACTTGCAGCCAGGATCGATAGACTGCTGAAGTCAAAATAAGAGATGAAGTTAGCACTTTCAGCCTTTTGGACAGACAGTGAATCTGTGCTGAAGTACATCAGGAATGAGACGAGAAGATTCAAAACCTACGTGGCCAATAGGATTTCAGAGATTCATGACCTGTCAGACAAGGAACAATGGAGGTACATCAACTCAAGGTAGCATCCTGCCGATGACGCTTCACGTGGCTTGACTATTGAAAACTTCTTAAAGTCCAAGAGATGGTTTCAAGGACCGAGATTTCTGATGAAACCCGGCACTGAATGGCCAGGTAAACCTGAGGATCTTCCAACCATAGCTCCAAATGATCCTGAGGTCAAAAGGGAAGTATGTGTAAACAGTCTGAACATGGAAAGAAAGTGTCAACTTGTCGAATTCATAGAATATTACTCATGCTGAAACAAACTCAAAATAGCTGTGGCTTGGCTTCTGAAGTTTAGGGTGCTTCTGCAAGAATTGAGACAAAAGAGACTCACTAACACTGACTCGCTGCTCAACAAGACCACAACTACAGCGCTTACTGTTGAAGATCTAAAAAGATCTAATAAAGGCACTAATTTTATTGGAGCCAACCGAGAGCTACTGAAAGCCTTATAGTGACTTGATCACTACAAAATTCAGCACATTCTACTCAAGGATGGAGTGAAGTGGTTTTTCAACCCTCCCACTGGTGCACATTATGGAGGAGTATGGGAGAGACTAATTCATCTTGTCATAAAGATCCTTTATTCAGTTCTCAAAGAACAGCTGGATGACAAGGCCCTCCAAACAGCCCTGTGTGAAGTTGAGGCCATTATGAATGATCGACCCATCACCACAGTTACTAGTGATCCAAATGACTTGGAACCTCTTACTCCAAATCACCTTCTACAGTTGAAAGCAATACCAGTCATGCCACCAGGACTTTTCCAGAAAGGAGATCTGTACTCTCAACTGAGATGGAGACAAGTACAATACATAGCTGACCTATTCTGGCAAAGATGGATAAAAAATACTTACCTCTCATGCAAGAAAGAAGTAAATGTAACAGACCCAAGAGAAACCTAAGACAAATATACTAGAAAGACCAGTAAGTAAGCTGGGTTCTCCTTCTGAAAGCAGATGATTGAATATAAGATGAGGAGAAAGTAAAGATTCATACTAGAATAATGTGTATTAAGTGTGTCTTTGCTAGGAGTAATTGTTCTCCAGGATGACTCACAATAGGGGCCGGTATGTTGGAGTCAATTAATACTTTAGTTTTTTGTTATTTACATGTCGTCTGCCCCTGCTGGTTCATCTATCGCCTGCCGGTAGACACCTACAGGAAACCAATATAACGATAGGAAGTGACACCGGGCGAGGGCTCCTGTAATTAGAAACATGAGTCAGCGGGGAAAACGAACACGACCACGATAAAACATAATAGATTATATTGTATGTTGGTTTAATTTATTAATAGTATTTTCGTTACCAAATTTACATTGATAACATATCAGACACCTATTCGCTGTCTAGAATAGGAGAGTTTTCAGTTAAAGTTTGAAGGATAGAGGATCCTAATTTCGCTATTGTTTGGATATTGAACATGCGTCGAGCTGATTTCCCCCTGGGCTAGCGCCGAAAAGTTGAGGTAAGACAAGCTGCCGGTACATGTGGGATGCAGACAGACTGTACGTCTCTCACTCTACAGGATCTGCGAGAGAGGGCCATACAGTGGATCATGACATAGTAGCTTTTATGTATAATTTACATTCAGATTTTGTATTAATTCATTTTTTAACCGGGTTTGCTAGTTTAGTTTTATTCTTTCTGAAAATATATATTTTTTTGTTTCGTTTAATATGTCTATTTACATTTATTATGTTTATATTACATTTCTAACATAGTCTACCAATACTGACGAATTAGCTCAGTCGTTTAAGATTTGCGCTATGAGTGAGTTGAGGTTGGTGATTCAAAGCACGACGCATAATAGTATTATTTCCCGTAGCAGACAAGCAAGTTATATTATAGCCTGTAAGTATAGTAAGTTTGTAACAATCTGTCTTCCAAGGTCATGTTTGAGTCATGTCTAGTTTATTTATTTTATGTGTGAAGGAATATACAGACTGTCAGATATTTATGTTTGTCAATAAACGGAAGACCGGTTATCTTTTAATAAAGACTCTAACCATTACAAGTTACTGTATACTGCAAGTTGTCCATTGTGCAACTCGTGTAAATAAATGCTGCCTCATATGTTTCTAACATAGCAGTCTACCAATACTGACGAATTAGCTCAGTCGGTTAAGCTTTGCGCTATGAATTCTGAGGTTGTTGGTTCAAAACACTACATATAATAGTATTTTTTTCCTGTATGGAAACATGGTGTGAAGTCCGAAGCTCACTATGATGTGGCTTCAGCTTTTGATCTTATAATATGAAATTGAACTGCAAAACCAGAGAAGCTGTTTCCTGTTTTATTTGGCCTCCAATCTGCAATGAATATTTTCTGAATATAGAAACACTGCAAGAAGAAGATAGAAGATAGAAACCCACAGCATGTGCTGAATCAATTCCCCTGTAGGCTAGGCCATGTACTCATCTCTTCCGCTAGCAAAACTGCTAAACCCAAAGCGTCCATAAGAGTCTATTGACTGAAAATATGAGTTTATTTATTACAGGACATGTACTGCACGTAATTAAACAATTACCAACCGTGTCACTTATGTTATAATGTACAGTATAAGCGACTTGTTAGCTAACAGCTAGCTATCTAACTTTAGTTTAGCTATACAGTACATAACCGTCAACAGCATGCAAAGTATCCACAAAGTAGCGTTTCCATTGCCCATGAAATTATTTACATTTCATTGGAATTTTTGGAGACGTAGCCTAGCTGTGAAGCACGCTTAAGGTGCTAATCATTTTCACGGTGATGTGGGCTATTCTTATAGGGGTATGGAACAATGGTAAATAGGGGTTGAGATGTTTTTTAATTGTTTGCTATCTAAATTCCCTATTGTGACTGACCACACTCGTAAACTGATTAAAGACCACATCACTGAGTACCTGCGTATATCCCAGAGCTGCGGGAGCACATGGATTGGATATATACCTGTGCTTGTAAATATGTTCAATAAAAAAGCCAACTTATTCTGTTGTTTTGTACTTCTTTTGTAACCAGAAATGCCAAAATAATGGCCACTGGTTGTGGCAATATAGCCCTATAGTAATGTAAAACATAGTCTAGTAGAAGTCGCCAGATGACGACATGCACTCATCTGCATATTGATGGCGTCATCGCATATTAATTTGATTGGACTCGAGTACATAATTGACAGCCTAACAAATATGTCTCACTTTTTCCCTGGTAAATGGTAAATGGACTGCTTTTTTATATAGCGCTTTCGGCTTTACAGTATTTAGTATAAAGTCGCTAAGAGGGTCTGAAAAGTCGCTAAACTGTCAACACTGCATAGTGCTAAAGAACATATGAGGCTAAGACTAGGGGAACAATGACGAATCCACCCTACAAACAATTGAGGACCGGCAATTCTTATATTTTCGAATGTTCTACAGCCAGCTTTTCCACTTTCTCCTGATGTCAATTTGCATGATGGTTGTTGAAAGCCTGTTGAATGAACATGTCTATTGCGATAAGCACGGCATAGGGGGCAGGGTGGGAAGCCAAGAAGAAATTGCACACTCAATGGGAAAAAGCTAGCCTGATAAATAGCTTAATAAAGTAACACAAAAACATCAGGCAGGTCAGAGTTTATTAAAAAGGAAAAATAAACATCTTGGATTAGTGGGCGATTAGTAGGAGATTATTTTTGCGAGAGTGGTTCAAGTGATCCATGGGTATCAATATTTCATCATCCCTGCAACGCTTTGCTGAGCGTTAAGATTTAGAAGGTCAGTCTGCAATATGACATCCCTGTCATGATGCGATGCGCTGCAGTTGCAGCCAACCGGCCTGCCCTTGGTACAATGTAAAGTAAAACATTAGACATTTAAGGGAGGATTTATTTCTAATCACAAGAATTATCATTAGACATGGACCGGGCGGCAATAATTATATTCCCGCAGTTGTAGTCTTGACCGGTCTCCAAGTAAAATCCCGAGACCTCTTGGTCCGAGACCTATAGTAAAAATGCGGTCGAGTCCGAGACAAGACCGAGACCGGTCTCGAGTACTACAACACTAGTTTTAACATGCAGCATTATTTGAATACTAGCCTACATGGAATATGTTACTGTAAACAGTAGGCTAATAAAATAAGAATAATAAAAAATAAAAAAATCTAGTCGCACCAGATTGAGTATGGCTCAAGCGCATCATATTCTCCCAGTGTCTTTAGAGTAAATGTTTATCCTTAATTTGCCAACTGTTCTGAATTTCTATAACAATTATTATTGACATGAGCCAAAAACATTAATTAAGAAGTAATGGACAGTACTCGAACCGTAACCCTCACAATTACAAGTGCAATGCTTAACCTAATGAGCCACTAAAGTACACTCGCTAAGTGATGACAGCCTTAGGCTACTAAAGGCCACACATGGACGAGTGTCAATTGTTTACGTGATGGTGGCACACTGACTCAGATCATTTGGATCTCCAGTTATTTGATGACAACATTCAAAGCACCAAATCATACAAGTCATGCATTTTTTTATTATTTATACTGAACTGGATTCAAAGATCCATAAGATCTAACGATCAGACATTACAAATCACTTAGCTGTACTGTATTGTGGACAAGCGCAAGTTGCAAGTTGTAGACGCCACCTGGCGGATATTTGACCAAATTGCACTCACACCGCCATCAACCCACATATTCTCCCATCGTGACGCTGTGCGACAGGAGTGTCACATTAGTGGTCAGACATCTGTACATATAGTCAGTAATTTTGTCGAAAATGTGTTGATATTTGAGCTTGATCAAAACAGGATATTGTTGTTGTGCAGTCTGCACCACTTTGATTGTGTTACTATTAAAATAGCCAGCACAATAGAAACACTGAATAATGTTAAGGGCAGATAGCAAACCATGAGTAAATATTTACTGAATTTGACAATTTGACAAAGTTGAAGTCAAGAGTGTTGATGAAGGGATCAAATCAATTGTAGCAATGCCGATTGGTTCAGCACTGTCCAATATTCAAAATTAACCAGAGGGCTCCGCTAAGTAGGAGGAAATGACTGCAAACACTTCCCAACGCAGCGTGGCCAGACCTATTCACAAAGGCACCAGGCTATACCTACCTATAAAGTATACAACCAGTTAAGGTCACTTAAGCGATTTTAAGACAATACATATTTGGTCAAAATCAGTGAATATCTCCTCACAGTCTGCTAATTGTCCATTCTGTGTGTGCGCTGAAAAGATATCCTGTGTTGAAACATCCACCTGACTATTGCTCTAAAATCAATATTCACTGAGATTATAGTCTGGAATATGGTCACTTTAGCGGTCACACAGCCCTCCTGGATCAAGATTTATCAGCGACCAGTGGGGTGGCAAAATGCCATAATGTCCAAGCTATGCATTGAAGTCATGCATTCAAAATGGTGGTAGAGCTAGATGAAGCGACAAACATTTGTAGCAACGCTGATTGGTTAAAAATTATCCAACAGTTTCTAAATAAACCAGAGGTCTAGGCCCAGTAGGATGTGGCGACTGCAAATGTTCCCCAATGCAGTGTGTCCAGACCCTGTTCACAAGTGAATTTTGTGTCTGATTACACCAGGCTACAAATCAGAAGCTGCACAAAGTAAAAGTCACAAAAAGTATTTTATAATATTGTTAAACTACAAAATACAAAACATTAAGTAGTTTGATTCAAAATATAAAGCCATTTTCAACAACTCTGTCAAATACAAATTACAAAGTAGTATTTTGTATTTAAAATACGTATTTAAAATACATGTATCACAAATACTGCCAATCCTTGTGTGTAAGGAACTAGCAGAACATTGCTATTCTAACTGTAAAACATAATGTAACATTGCTATATATATGAATATAAGGATATATTACAATGTTGTGATTGATGTATGCATTAGTTTGAGTGGTAAGTCAAGTTGCAAAGTAGACGACAGCCAATCTCTTGTCTAGCACTTTTTAGAAACCTGCTGCTGATAGTGTGGCCTGGGTAGGTTAGACATCGCTGATGCTTGAGTAAACCTCCGCGTGTAAATGTATTTAATTGAATCAGCCCCATAGATCAGTTAAAACTGTCCAATTGTCACCGATACCAATCCAGTTATTTAAGTAAGCAATGGATCGATTTCCGATCTCAGTATCATGTCGGTGCCTTTCCTAATTTCCACACTACATTGATGCAGAAAAGGCACAAATTGTTAATTAAGAATTCACCAGAATACAGAAAATGTTATGTGTATTTTCTGGGGGAGGACACCCAGACCCCCCGCTTTATGTCACCCCCAATGTTAAAATGAAATCTATGCCGTTATAAGGAAAGGCATGTTTTCGCAAAAATGTCTCGGAAAATATTCCTCCTACACAGGCTGCACTAATACAACATTCCCATAGATCAGGGTACCAAAGCTTTCGAGCGTCAGTGTAATATCGCCCCGAGAATCAGCCTGGAAAGCATAGGAATCATTGCAAATGTGTCTGAGTTCAATTTATGTTGTTTAGGTTTGCCGACAGTGAAAACGTCGGGTTACTTAACGTAATCCCTGGTTCTTTGATAAAAGAGTGAGGTGTTTTACTATGGGAATCGCCTTGGGTGTGACCAACTACGAAGCTCCAATGACACAACGTTGTCCTTAGACAGACAGGTCAAACCGTGGGAGGGCACCACCTTTACATATTACCACGGCGACCGCCCTAACCAGGTCATTCTGTAAAGATGTCTTCCCCATACAACGTGCAAGTAGGGAAGTGTTGGTGAAACACCTCACTGTTATCGAAGAACCAGGGATTAAGTAACCCGACGTTCTATTGTTCTTTTTCTAACTTCGCTTGGTGTTTCACTATGGGAAATTTAGACCGCTCCCGGTTTTCACCTCGGTCTCCCAAAGCCAATCACACAACCAGGTCTGAGACATAAACCAACTTGTTACGAAATCCCCGTTCCCAACACAGCATGTGCCAAGGATGGTCCTGAGACATTCAGCCTGTAAATTCGAACAAACGTGTACGGCGTAGCCCAGCTTTCCGCAGCGCATATGTCCTGCACCAAAACACCCCTAAACAAAGCCCACAATGAGGCAATGTCACAAGTAGAGTGGGCTTTTTAAACCAATTGGAGCCGGCAAACCTTTAAATCTATTTGCAAGTGGGACAGCCTCTGGCGAGATAAAGGTCGCCCTATAAGGGGAGAGGCCCAAGACACAAAAAGCTGATCACTTCTCCTGAGAGCCTCAGTCCTGTCAACATAAGTACATAAAGCGTATTAAGCCTCTGGTCCTCCTCAGAGGAAAGTGGTAGGGGGTGGAAAGCCACCAGTTCAACTGATGTACACCTGTAGGTCACATCTATAACCTTTGGCACGAATGCCGGGTTAGGACACAGACATACCTTTGAAAGCCCCGGAGAAACTGCATGCACATGGGTCGAATGGACAGTGCTTGTAAATCACTTTCTCGCTTAGCCGTAGTGATGGCCAAGAGCAGCGCTGTTTTGAATGAGAAGAATTTCAACCCCATGCCAACAGTGGGCAGTGCATGTTTTCCTGCGATGTGAAGAGATCTACGGACACTCGGCCAAATATCTGCCAAATCTGCTCACCTCATTGCAGCGAGAGAAGCCCGGTGTTGCACCACACAATCATTTTCTGCACCAGGTCTGTAACCGCCTCGAGCGCATACCACCGTGGCGGTTCAGATACGCCACCACTGTCAAGTTGTCTGTCTTTACGAGAACATGGCGAACCCTGAGAAAGTGCAAGAAATGATTCTGTGCCAACCACACCGCCAGCAGCTCTACATCATTTATGTGAGCATTCTGCTGTGGAGGCCAGAAGGCGTTCACAGCTCTGCTCGTGAACGTCACACCCCATTCTGTTAGTGACGCATCTATCGTCAGTGTTAATCTTGACGATACCGTTCTAAATGCGACTCCTCACGCAAAGACGGCCGGGTCCCTCCAGTAGTGAAGTGCCTTCATGCAAGCCGGTGGTACAACTACCAAGCGACGGAGATGCCGTCGGGAGCTAAGTCGTAACGACGCCACCCAACGCTGAAAATAACTCATGATCAGAAGTCACTGTTGATATTACTAAAGCCATAAAACCCAGTAGCCGTAGGCACAGCCTGAATGACACCATATTTCTCGGGTGAAAATGGGTCAGACATTGCGCGAACGACGTAACTCTCTCCTCCAACAGCATGACTCGACAGACGAGGGAGTTTATTCTGAGGCCCAAATATTTTGTGCATTGAGTGGGCTCCAAACGGCTTTTGGTCCAGTTGATTCTGAACCCCAAAGACGTGTGGTGGCTTTCCACCACCTGAGTCCCTGACTGCTTGTTCTCTTGACTGGGAACATATTAAATAATCGTTTATGTATGAAAATATTCTGATGCCGCTGTTTGTCAGCGGTGCCAGGGCTGCTCCCACACATTTGGTGAAAACCCTTGGAGCTAGTGAAAGCCGAATGGTATGGTTTAATATTCATAGGCCGTGCCTTGAAAAGCAAACCTGAGAAATGTCCAGTGAGCTGGGTAAATTTCTACATGAAAATATGCGTCTGCAAGATCGATTGTTGTGAACCAATCGCTTCGACGGATTGACTGGCAAAGCACTTTGCGACGGGAACACCCCCCTTTCTCCTTTCTTCGGAATTAGGAAATAGCGGTAGAGTAAAAACAGTTTGCTTTCCCTTGGCGGGGCCGCTCTGATTGCTTGTTTGTCTAACAGACAGGCAATCTCAGTCTTGTAAAACGTGCGCAGAGTCCCCGCTGGCTACTGAAACCAATCTGGGTGTTTTCGTGTTTTAGTGACACAGTGGACAGGACCCATGGGTGGACACTGGACAGCGCATGCACGTCATTTCTCTACCTGAGCTGATAGTGGGCCATTGGTGACGTCACCCCTGGTAGAGGAGGGCAGCCTCTCCGTAGAGGAGCACGGTTACCACCTTGAGGGGAGAGAGAGATCAGCCCTTGGCCTGGGTGCGATAATGCCAACTTTATTTTGTCCCTACGAGATTCACTGAAAGTGCTTGGTGACACTTGGGTAAAAGTGCTGGTGACAGAAAAAAACCGCCCGTCTTTTCTCCCTCCCTCCAGAACACGAGGAGAACCAGAGGAGCTGCTAAAAACAGAGAGGGTGGGTTGAACTTCCCCCCAGCTTTCTCCTTTTTCAGGGTGGAGGTGAGAGAGGGGTCAGAGAATGCGTAAGGTAGTGCGTCTCTTCTTCCTCACTGCGGGTTGGGGGGTTTTATCTAAGCTCCTGCGGCAGCATAAGACGCATAAGCATGTCTGCCCCAAGGCTTTTGGTTCTCCGCCTTTGGCTACAGATTGGTGCATTGACCACCAGCTGCAGGCCTTTGCCCACTCTTAGATCCAGATGGCCTTCCTCAGCAGCCGCGAAGCCCGTGCGAGATGCCTGCTGGGGACGAGGCATTTGCTTATGGGGCAAGCAGAGGTCGAAAGCTTCCCTTTCCTGCTTGCACAGGTTGCTGGTCTGCCGCATCTTCTCTAGGGCTGGGCCAAAGAGACCATTGGCGGGGTCACTTTCTGAGCATCACTCAGGCTAGAGAGGTTAAGCCACAAAGCCCTCTCTCCTGCCACAGCCAGCCCCATGACACGGCCGCTGTTTATTTGAACATTTTGGACGGATTTCTTAGAATGTCTAAGAAAGGATATATAGGATAGGATATATGTTAACTATTTCTCCTCAAGAAAAGTACATGACAAATGTCATGCTTTTATGTGGTCCTTTATGCATTAACTGCCAAATGTTTAAGTGGCAATTTTGAATTTCTTCAATAACTCACTTTCCTGTTTAAGAATTTTTTTGGGGTTCAACCATGGGACATATGTAGATCACATTTTCCGCTTCTATAATTAGTAGTTAGTATAATTGGCAGAAGATGGAACTTAAGGCAAACCTTGTAGATTGGTTTCAGCTTGCTGGATGGTTGTTTCTGTCTCAGGAATATATTCACCCCCAACTGGTTGTTGGTCTGCCATAATGAACTCTGTGGGAAAGTAGGGGAAAATCTATTAAAATATATACAAGTCATAGCGTACACTATTACCTCAGCGATAAAGGCTAATCTATAGTATATATACTGAACATCCTACTATTACATAGAAACATGTCAGTAAAAGTGAGGAAAGAGATAATTGGTAGTTTCACAACAATAGTGTAGCTCTCCACTGTTTGTTTAATTATGCTGGTAGGGTCCCCTTATTGTTTAGAAAATACGTTAATCATTTTAAAATGTTACACAAAATGTTTAATGACAATGTGATTAAAATGTTCATGTTTAACCATAATGAAATCAAGGCATGGCAGACATCTCAACTTGCAGTATTTCTCATTCACTTTTGTACATTTCTCAGATCAGAATTGACATTCTCAAAACTACATATTCAACCTCCACATCATCAAGTTACTTGTGCGCATCATATTGGACATTTCTCATCGCTTTGGAACAAATTGCAGATGCTTTTGCACATTCATGCAAATGGTTATGTACAATTGTCTGCTGTTTCTTACATTATCAATTGCTTATGGCATGTGGATCAAAATGAAATACACTGTATGTCTGTTGAATAGTCATACCCCCCAAAACATCTAGGCATTAGTTCATTGTTAAGTCCATACATGCAAAATGGTTAAATGAGCTATCATTTGTTTTAGACTATTATGAGAGTCTATGTGAGAGTGATAACACCAAATGTAACACACCTGCTCCCTATTCACACCTGAAACACTTACGAGTCACATGGCACCAGGGAGGGAAAAGAGCTAATTGGGCCCAGTTTGGACATTTTCACTTAGGGATGTACTCACATTTGTTGCCAGTGGTTTAGACATTAATGGCTGTGTTGTGTTATTTTGAGGGGACAGCACATTTATACTGTTCTACAAGCTGTACAATCACTACTTTACATGGCAGAAAAGTGTAATTTCGTCATTGTTGCATTGTTGTCACATGAAAAGATATGCTCACATATTTGCAAATATGTGAGGGGTGTACTCACTTTTGTGAGATACTGTATATATATATATACATATACATATACATATATATATATATATATATTTTTATTTTATTATTTCCTGGCCAATAGAGGGCGATGTATAAACATATCAGACATAAGGTGTTAACGGAAGAAGGAGGCCGGAAGTGGAAAGGTAACTGGCTAGAGAGTGTGGCTACCGGCCGGATTCATTCTCTCGGAGCTGGCGTGGCGGTGGGAATGTTTTGATACCACGGCCGTGGGAAAATTGTATCTTTGGATTGTTCATTGCTTTTTAATACATTTATCTATTATTCTTAACACTTTTGAGTCAGAATCCTCCTTTATTCTTCCTGGATAAATTAGTAATACGTAACATAGGCTAATAACCTAGCTAATAGGATTACGGTAGGTTGTTAACATTGGCGGTAAACTATTTTTATTGGTGCTGAAGCATACCCAAATTGCTTTTTATAAGAACTAAAAAAAAAAAACAAGAAGAAATATACTTAATTTCTGTCTTGGCTTTTTTATCCCTATTGTTAGATTTTGCGTTACCTGGTTTCTGAA
Organism: Forbesichthys papilliferus; assembly: GCA_025399855.1. Taxonomy (NCBI): domain Eukaryota; kingdom Metazoa; phylum Chordata; class Actinopteri; order Percopsiformes; family Amblyopsidae; genus Forbesichthys; species Forbesichthys papilliferus. Next base: position 12,863 of record JAODOY010012825.1, on the reverse strand, counting down.
TTTCTTTTCCAGGATAATTTGAAAGCAATACAGAATGCCTGAGACACTTATTGCATTAGTGTATATTCTATTACATTTTAAAACACATATGTTCCTTATTGTATTTTCTTTTACATAAATTAAGACATTAACATCATTTGGAAACAGAACATGCAAACATTTTATATTTAAAAACAATTAAAGGCCAAAAGAAAGGGCCAGGCTATCTACCATAGTTTATTATAGTGGATGGTGTGTAGGCAATTTGTATTTGCCAACAAGGTCTACTCTAGACTGTTCTCGGGCCAGTTGGCTTCAAAGTCCCGGGACTTTTTTCAGTCCCAATCCGACCCTGCCAATCGAAACATGTTAAAATGTATTTACCTGAAATCATAGGGTCTCCCAAGGCAAAGTGGTCTCAGGTGAGGGGCCAGACTAAGAATGGTTCAGAAGACCCTTTTATGAAATTTTTTTATGAAGGGTAACTTATTATGTTCATCGTCAATTTCCCTGGGGGAGGTCACTGAGGTAGTCAACAACTCCACAGTAGCCACAGGTATTGATAAGATCCATCTAGAAATGCTAAAATCTTTGGATGTGGAGTGGATGTCTTGGATGACACGCCTCTTCAACATCACATGGAAGTCCGGGACAGTGCCAAAAGAGTGGAAGACTGGGGTGGTGGTTCCCCTCTTCAAAAATGGGGACCAGAAAGTGTGTGCCAATTACAAGGGTATCACACTACTCAGCCTCTGCAGTGCAGATTCCGTCACCGGGTACAAGTAGCCGAAATGGGTTTTCTCAGGAGGGTGGCGGGCTTCTCTCTTAGAGATAGGGTGAGAAGCTCAGAGTAGAGGAGCTGCTTGCGTCGAAAGAGGCCAATTTAAGTGGTACGGGCATCTGGTAAGGATACCTCCTGGGTGGCCTCCCTTGGGAGGCACGTCCAGCTAGGAGGAGGCCTCGGAAGACCCAGGACTAGGTAAAGAGATTATATCTCCACGCTGGCCTGGGAACACCTAGGAATCCCCCAGTCAGAGCTTGCTAATATGGCTCTGGAAAGGAAAATTTGGGGTCTCCTGCTGGAGCTACTGCCCCCGTGATTCTGGATAAACAGATTAAGATGGATGGATGGACTTAATCTCAAATCTTGCTTTAAACACGGTCTGAATACAATGTAACTATTTTCATAGTTACAAATCCAAAATCCAAAAGGGGGGAGGTTCCCCGTCAGTTTATTAATCAGACTTGTCGTGAACTTAACCTTATTCATCTAACATCTTTAATAGGTCTACGAATAAAAGAAAATGTGAAAGCAGGATATTTTGTCTAGAATGGCACAAACATCTTGTTTCAAAAATTCAAAAACATTCAAAAATCTGCTACATTTATTCTGCCATTACACTGCATAATGTGTCCCACGCTAAAGTTATATTCATACATACATACATACATACATACATACTTTTACATACATACATGGCTTTTTAGGGCCCGAGCACACACGAAACTTTCTGCACACGTCTTCCTCGGAAAATTGCCGATTTTAGGTGTCTCGCAAATTAGCGTGGCAAAATGGCTTGTTAGCGCCCCCTACAGATCAGCCCCCCCAAACACTTTGTTCTAGTCGTACGAAATTTCAGTGGAACATGTAAAATGACCAGGCGTACAAAAAAGGCTCATAGAGCAATTCCCTACATCCAACAGGAAGTCGGCCATTTTGAATTTAATGGTTATTTTTGGCGATTTGCACGCATCGTACTTTAACTCCTCCTCCTAGGGAATTATTGCGATCACCTCCAAAATTTGGTCTGTGCATTTAACACACTATAAGGATAAAAAGTTGTACAAACGGTGAGATTTCACTGATGGGCGTGTAAAATCGTGCGTTAAAAATACATGATTCGCCATGAAACAGGAAGTTGGCATTATTTCTGTGTACATGCTCAGAAATACACCAAACTTTACAGGTTTGATAAAAGTCCCGCCCTAAAGACATCTGTATGCCAATATTCTGTATGCCAATAGCATCGTACTTTAACAAACTCCTTCTAGGGAATTAATGCGATCACCTCCAAATTTGCTCTGTGCATTTAACACACTATAAGGATAAAAAGTTGTACAAACGGTGAAATTTCACTGATGACGCCCATCAGTGAAATTTCACCGTTTGTGTGTCCGTGGCGTGGCGTGGAAAATACATGATTCGCCATGAAAAAGGAAGTTGATATTACTTCTGTGTACATGCTCAGAAATGCACCAAACTTTACAAGTTTGATAAACGTCCCGCCCTGAAGACATCTGTATGCCAAAATTTAGATAAAGTTATAGCGCCACCTACTGGCAACAGAAAATGTCAATTTTTATGCTGTGACGTACTGCTCCTAGCTGGTTAGATTAATTTACTTTAAAACTGTCTCAGACAAGCCATAAGACCTTGAAGATGATATTCTGTGAATATTCTGGGTTTTCGCTTAACGGCTTGTCTGGGGCGTGGCTGCGAAGTTAAATCCTTCGCCAAGACGCATCAAATTGTTGTAACTTCTCCATAAATGCTCACATCTGTACCAAATTTAATCAATTCATAAGAGTCCCACCCTGAACACATCGATATGTCAACATTCACTCAAAGTCATAGCACCACCAACTGGTAACAGAAATTAATTTTTGTAACTTCTCCATAAATGCTCAAATCTGTACCAAATTTTTATTAAATCATAAGAGCCCCACCCTGAACACATCGACATGCCAACAGTTACTCAAAGTCATAGCGCCACCTACTGGCAACAGAAAACAATTGTTGTAACTTCTCCATAAATGCTCAAGTCTGTACCAAATTTTATTCAATTCATAAGAGCCCCACCCTGAACACATCGATATGTTAACATTTACTCAAAGTCATAGCGCCACCAACTGGTAACAGAAATTAATTTTTGTAACTTCTCCATAAATGCTCAAATCTGTACCAAATTGTTATTAAATCATAAGAGCCCCACCCTGAACACATCGACATGCCAACAGTTACTCAAAGTTATAGCGCCACCTACTGGCAACATTAATATATACGCTTTATGCTTTCATTTCCTGCTCCTAGCAGGTTGCCCACATTTTCTACAGAATGGTCTCACACAACACGCAAAATGATTCATATCCGAGTCTGCGCCACGCCCCGACGTGCGTCACGGCGCGAGGGCCCGCCCAGTGTTGCTTGCAACCCTAGTTATTAGGGCCCGAGCACACACAGTAGGCGAGGACCCTATTGTATCCCTAGTGATTCTTCTTCTTCTTCTTCTTCTTCTTCTTCTTCTGTCACTTACATTTTTATTAGGGGGCCTAAACATTAACAAAAACTCCTGAAACTTTCCGCACACGTGTCTTCCCCGGAAAATTGCCGATTTTAGGTGTCTCGCAAATGGGCTTAGCAAAATGGCTCGCTAGCGCCACCTACAGATCAGCCCCCCGGAACACTTTGTCCTAGACGTAAGAAATTTCAGTGGAACATGTATCATGACCAGTCGTACAAAAAAGGCTCTTGGAGCAATTCCTTACATCTAACAGGAAGTCAGCCATTTTTAATTTAATGGTCATTTTTGGCGATTTGCACCCATCATACTTTAACTCCTCCTCCTAGGAATTTACTGCGATCACCTCCAAATTTGGTCTGTGCATTTAAAATACTAAGGGGATTAAAAGTTGTACAAACGGTAAGTTTTCACTGATGGGTGTGTCCGTCGCGTGGCGTGGAAAATACATGATTCGCCATGAAACAGGAAGTTGGTATAACTTCTGTGTACATGCTCAGAAATGCACCAAACTTTACAAGTTTGATAAACGTCCCGCCCTGAAGACATCTGTTGGCAAATATTTATATTAAGTTATAGCGTCACCTACTAGCAACAGGAAATATCCATTTTTATGCTGTGACATTCTTCTCCTAGCTGGTTTGATGAATCCACTTCAAAACTGTTTTAGAAAAGCAAAAAGACCCTAACAATGACACTTTGTAAATGTGAGTTTTCAATAAATGGCATCTTTGGCAACATTCATATATACGTTTTATGCTTTTATTCCCTGCTTCTAGCAGGTTGTACACATTTTCTACAGAATCGTCTCACACAGCACGCATAATGATTAATATCCGAGTCTGCGCTACGCTCTGAGGGCCTGCTTAGTGTTTCTTGCAACCCTAGTTTTCAATTGTAATTTTTAGACTTTGACAACACATCAGAAAAATGTTATCAATCAGTATCAATTGAATACCTTATTTATGGTTATGGCTTTGTACCTTCTCCAACCGATTCACGTGTTTGTGTGAATAATAATCATTCATATTCAGGGAAATTTTACTACTTTCTTGATGTTGGGGGTAGGGGGAGGGGGAGGTAAGGGACCTGAAAATTGGATAGGTGGGCGCTGACCCAAAAAAGGTTGAGAACCACTGGTCTAGACTATCAACAGGCAGCAAGCATCCTGCGGCACTTTCCGTGAGCGCCTAATGGATACGTGAAGATATACACACTTGGATTAGTATGAATTAAAAAACGTTTTGGTTCTTTTGATCGATGAACCCTTATGGACTAAAGGAATATAAACTACTGTAGACTATTTTTGGCGTATTGCCAAAACACAATACTTAGCCCTAATACATAGTTCAGACAGCAAGCAAAACTGCATAACTAGTAATCTGGTTCAATCAAAATAATGTACTTAAAAGTTATAAATGCTCTTAATCATCTCTGTAATTTGTTTATTTTCATATATAACAGAGAAAACATTTGTAATTTGTAACAAAAAGTATTACTACTTTCTATGTTAAAGTGATCACATCCAAGTTTCATTTTCATGCTTAGCAGTTATCTTGAAAAAATCATAAATGTTTGCTTACCTTATCTTCATTAGATGTGACTTTAGTTATTACAGGTGCTGAACAGTGAAAATTTCAAATTAAAATATGTGCTAACATAACATGACATTTGATGTCATGTTGGTGTAGAACAAAATCTGACTTTTCTTTATGAAGTAAACAGGCTGCCAGTGTGTATTAGTGAAGCAAGAGGAAGACATTACATATTTTTAAGGAAGTGAAACTTGAGAATAACATGGCCGTTGTGTGGGTGCTATCCAAACCACTGCCATAAAAAACAAACTTTGGTCAGTAATTTAATTCTGAAAGATAATCAGGTGTCTCCCAAAATTCTACAATAATAAAATAATAAATGTTTAAAGCATCCATTTAATAAAAGCCAATCATGTTTTGGCAACCATGGTGTGGGAAAGGAATGTATTTTATAAGCACGTGTGCATCAAGATCATGCATGTTTTTTATGTAAAAATGAAAGCACCCAGTTTTAGGCATGTGTGCTAATTTGTGTTGCTAGTTGTCTGCTGTTGCTAAGCAATGCCCACATTATTGTGTAGCATTATCTGCAGCTGACCTTAATTTGTGTGTGAAAGTGATGAAACGCTTCCGTGGGCCCACTGTTGATGTGGCTTTATATAACTTATAAACTACCTATTTTGGTTTTATTTTGATTTGAACTGGTGGGATCCCTTTCTGTCATTCCAGAACAAAATGTAATTTTTTAAACAAATATTTGTACATACTTTGGTCTTCTGTTTCTGTGATTCTACTTGAGGGCAGCTGCAGCACATAAAAAGAAGCACAACAAACTATATTATAGCTAATGCATGTACAAGCTAAATGGGCTTCCTGTACTGTACTCTTTTTATCAGAATGCAAAGTGAGTGCATATGGAAAAAAACAATTATTCATATAGCCATATAGCTTCACTGATTCATATTTAGGCTACCTATAAGCAAATATGGGTTTTCCATTTTGGATCTTAAAGTGCAACTTGCAGGTTAATAAATACTGTTGATTAATGTGTTGGAAAATTCAATACAATTATGTCTTTGAATCCACTAGAATTACTTTTACATCCATTTTTGTAGGAGTTTTGTAATTGCCACAAAAAACTTGATCTGACGTCACACTGTTGCTGCCAAGACAGCTCAAGCATAATATGGATTACAACACTAGTTTTGACACAAAGGAGGTTGATAATGATCATTCTTATGGATATAATGTACCATATGTCACAATACACCAGACTAAAAACCTCTCAGGGACACAGACACCATATTCATAGTAATCATTTTATTCCACGTATAGTTAAAGGCGCATGCCGGCACACAATAACGCCGTCACACTTATAGCTGATTTTTCAGCAAGGGCTGATACTAGACCTCGGGCCAGCTAAGGCTAAACAAATGTATCACTGCAACCCACAACTTTGGTACCGTATTTTGCACACAATATGTCATGCTGTTAAAAAGCCCAATACTGCAAAGGACTGGTAGCTTCTATAACTATATATTTCTATTCTGTGTTCTATGTTGATCCTAGCCAGCCAATCGAGTGGCCTGAATTATGTATTGCCTCTGCAGCTCTTGTCAGTGTTGCCAACTTAGCGACCTCTAGCGATTTTTTTTTTTTTCAAAAAAGCGACTAGCGACAAATCTAGCGACTTACTGGAGACTTTTGGAGACTCTGACGTGAAAGCACGTATCGTTCTTACTCTTGTCCTCCAGCTGCAGGTGCTGCCGTGGGCCCCTCCCTCGTCCCAACGCACTCACAGGCGGCCCAGTTGTCCCGCAGAAATCCCTCTCAGCGCTGCAGTCAGAGCCAGGCATGTTCACCCTCCGCGTCCAGACTGAAAATGAACCGCGCATGCGCCGGGATTGATGCCGCTGGCTGATCCCGCCGCCGTTCAAAATGTTCATGTTTTACTGTGTTTACTTGTAGGCTCCTTAGTGGACCATACGGTTAAAAAAAAATGTAGTGTCTCTTTATTGTTAAAGGAAGAGGGTTGGAATTGTAATATAAAAAACAAACATGAATCGACAGAAGAAAGTAGTTTTATATTGCAAGTCGTTTATAGAAGTACTGACTGTAAGACACGATGTCGGTCATTAGTGTGCGTAAATAACAAAGTAAGTAAGTGATTTTACAAGTGTTGTTCTGCCAATGTTGTTTCTTGTTTACTTAGTGACTAGGCGAAAACGGAAACGTGTAGGTCTACTCGAATCTAGACATGAGCTGGGCAGCATATCATGTGGCGTGAATCGGCAGAAATTGTTTGTTATATTACTGTTACATCATACCATGTGTGATTATCTGGATAGAGTTAGTTTATGTGATATACTATGCTATTATGTTGTTATAAACTGAAGTAAGTTATAAATTAAATAAGTTATGCTTTCTTGCGTTCTGCACATGCAACACATGCATAAGCTAAAGGTGTAGTCACCTAATTTTGGACATGCATATTTTTGCTGGTAATGTAGTTCATTTGACAGAGCATTTACCTGTTTACTGTCTCTGCTAATCGCATGTTCTGTTTTTGCTATATTCCAGAATCACACATACACACATACAACCAACCCACATACAATCCAACCAATGTATAAGACATTTGGACTTGAATAAAAAGTGAAAAGGTAAGAAGTGGCAGACATCTGTTTGTTGTGACAAACATTCTCTACATTCTGACCAATGACCTGTGTTGATTCAACATATCCCAAACCATCGCTGAAGTAGTTTTGAACATAGTTATTACTCATGCAATACATAGAATACACAGAAATACTTAATAAAGTGAATGACATACTGATAAAAAGTCCAAGACAATCATATCAAGGACTATGCATGGAAAAATGTCAGGCCCCAAGTTACCTGCGCCCCCTCTAGCAGGCTTGTCCCGATCAACACACACACATATACACACAAAACAAAGAAGAGTTCAGTCGGCGGCTCCTCCCCTCCCACCAACTAATTCCAGTTAACCAGTTTACCGTCCGGCTGACTGTTTCCCATTGTTACGTATTACTAATTTAGCTAGAAAGAAAAAAGGAGGACTCTGACTCAAATCTGTTAAGAATAATAGAGAAATGTATTAAAAAGCAATGAACAATCCAAAGATACAATTTGAAGCGGCCGCGGTCTGAAAACACATCCCCAGTCCTGTAAGGCCCTGTGAGAAATGCAAATCAGCCCTGGTAATACCTCTTCCTACCCCTTATATAGCTTACACCTTACAGCTTCCGTTAACACCTTGTCTGATATAATTGTATACATCGCCCTCTATTGGTCAGGAAGTGAGTAGTAATAACATCGTATTTGTAAATATGAAAAAATGTCGACTAGGTTAGCCCTCTAATGTAATATAACTTGGAGCACCTGGGCCGTTTTCATATGTGTAGCCAATAAAATGAAAACAGATTAATACTGTAACAATGTATCCTAGTGATGAAAGTTATTTTTAATGGCGAATTTTGTCCAACTTGTATGATGTAAAGTTTAACATTTTAATGCCAGTATATTTGCGTCTGTTATTTAAAAAAATATTGACACTCACTTGAATGTCTTGCTAAGTAAATAATTGAAATGTAATGATTGTCATACTACTCAGAAAGATTGTCCTTATTCCTTTGCACATAATAACAAGTCAACTTCAATTTGTGTGTGGGTGTGGATTTGTCTCCTACAGATGTTAATAAATTGACCAATGTTCAAGTCTTTCAGTTACATATATAGAAACACGTGACCAAAATGTCACCAAACTGTGCAGGCAGCAGCTTTGATGAAAGGAAGGTTTTTTCCTGTTTTGGCTCCCCCCTGTTGGTCGGTCGGTGTGTGGTGGCAGTTGTCCGTTGATGGTGATGCGCCACCCCCATTGGTTGGCGTGGCGGCTGTTGTCCTCTAGCCGTGATGTTAGAGGAAGCTGGCCATAATGTGAGCATGGTCTCTCTGCATCTCACCATGTGTAGGGCCAACTGGTGTAGCCAACCATCTTTGGCTTCTTCCCAGATGATATCAGGACACCTCACCAGTATCTCAGTCCTTAGAGGGATACGGGTGTTCTAGGGCTCCTTTCAGCTGTCTGTGAAAATTACTTAAGATTTTTGTGCAAACGTGTGTAGTGGTTAAGTCATTCTGGTGCATAAATATTAAAGTTTGTTTTCCTGTCAATTGTAGAGGGAGTCCAGTGTAGTCCCTAATATTCTGTAAATATCTAGTCTTGTTTTAACGTTTAATAAAACAAAAATGTATGCTATTGCTGTGCCATTTAAAAACAAAAATGAAAAGAAACAAAATATAAACACAATGATGTATAAAAACAAACCATTAGTCATTACTAGTTACCTATTTCTAAGATTAGTTTAACTTTGAAAGTAACGGGGAGTCTAAATTATAGACAAAAGGGAAAAGTTGAGGGTGGTTAGGCCTGCAAGAGCCTTTGTGACTGAACCATCAGAAACAGTGTTATTAGGAATGAAAGTGCAGCACAAGTTACCAAACCATTTAGAAACTCCTTTCTCAGCTAGTACCATATCTATAGCCATGCGGTTTTGCCATGCCATAAGGCTGGTTTTGTCAAATTGTTCATGGAGACCCTGGCCTGCATCCGTGGTATAATTAACGATGCGTTGTTGGTTATAATAGATGTAATTTGTCCAGTCTAAATTTTTATTAATAGTCAAATGATGTGCAAACATGGATTCAAATCCTGCAGCTATCTGGTTACTGGCCTTAAACTCATCTGGTACTCCACGAGGAACTCCCATGCCATCTATATACATTCTGTATGGAATGGACTTGGCCCTGTGGGGAAACAACCGAGGTGCTAGCCCACCAGTTGATAGTTTTTACTGGCGTGCCTTCCCTAGCCCTTGGTATGGGTGAAGACTGGAGGAATTTGGTTAACCCTAGCTTCGGGGAATAAGAGCTTGCTCTAAGTCCAATGTGATAGCAGGTGCTATGGACCATATGCTATTCCACGAGGACAGGACTACTATAGCACTACAATTAAAAAATAATTTTATGTAAGCCAAATACAGTTCTATTCTTAAAAATAAAATAAAAAATAAACCCAAGTTATTATCATTTCTTTCAATAATTAATACCTCTAAAAGTGATGAGTAAATGGCCCTAGGGGAGAGGATGTTGTGCTGTCTGGGTCGTGAACCCCTTCTTATTCATAAATATTTTTGCAAGACTGGCCATTAAACTTAATAACAGAATCACATTTTTTAAAATTGTTTAACAGCACACTGATCATCTCCCCCTTTTAACACATTATCTTTTGTGTCAATACTGCATAATATTAAAGCAAAAAGTATACCAGACAATTCCCTTTAATTTCGAATGGTAGACAAAAATATCAAAATAAATCTAAGTCTGTCTTATATAATGGAAATATGATAATTATATATATATTGTATTGTATAGAAATCAATAGAAAAACAAATTCAACCAATTCCATTAGGTGTGTATACTGCACAGCAAAATAAGTTACAAAATTATCCTGAACTGACCTCACAATAAAAATAAAAATCTGTCTGTGTTGTTGGTTCTGTTAGGCCTATATTTCATATGTAATTTGAATGTTGTGCAATCTTACCAGCCGGCTTCTGTCTCTCACCACCCTCTGTTGTCACCCACCGTTCTTATCTGCTTTGTTGAAGGGGTAACAGTGAAAACTGGTCAATGTGCATTTGTATGGTAGTTCTTTCCTCAACCAGTCCTAGTCCTGAACCGTGCGGTAGGCTTGGTTGGCCAAGTTGATTTGGCAAGCAGGTTGTGGTGTCCAATTTATGAAACATCTTTCTCTTGGTGGTGGGTGACAGGCATGAGGGCCAGGCTGGAAGACACTAAGTTCATAATTTTGACATCCTGTTTAAGGTTTATCATTTAACATGCAATTGTATTGATTACAAACTAGATTTTTATATGTCAAACAAAATGATTAAAAACATGTAAAAACAAAACAAATAAAATAAAATAATGAAAGACATGGTTTAAAGATAAGATCTTTAAGGCATTAAACTACTGATACCCTACTCTTTTTTGTTTTCTCTTGGTAAGGCTATCCTGTTTGATCCTATATTATCTAAATTATAGACATTTTTTAGAGCATCATTTACTCAAATTCACTAATAATATTTTTATCCAGGATTTGCAGTTAACACCGATTGAGAGTTTTTTATTTTTAAAACACGTACTCCTCCTGCTGTGGAGGTTATGAGCTGTGACGTAGGACATTGTCACAGGTTGATCAGACCATGTGTATGAAAAACCTCAATCCAGTTTCACTAACAAAATCCTGTTCAACAGCAGCCAGTGACTAATCCACATGGTCCATGTAGTAGCTAGAGCGTAAGAAAAATATACCCATTATACCCAATATACCCATCCCATTACCAACCAAGTGGACTTTCAAGATGTTTGGAAACCTGTAGAGATCTCAAAACCAAAAACAAATTAATTGATCTCAGGCAAAGGGTATGCTTCAAAATTAGATTATGGTTGTGTGTCACATGTCTTACAGAAACATGAATCAGTTAACATAAATATCGAGTGATTGATTTTAGCCTGTGTGTACAATAATAAATTGAATTATGCGTCTTTTGGCAATCTAAGAAAGTATTAGAACCTTTAATTATAGGAATTTTTATTTAAAATTTATACTAAATTTCTAATTAGCAATGACCCCCCCCCCCCCCCCTTCTGAACCCTCCTTCTCTTGGTCCAGAAATTATCACTTACATTGATTTTGTAACGCTGCGGTGACCGAAAAACCAGCCACGAGCCCTTGGCTCGTTCTTTAAGAGAACTTAACTTAATAAAACTGAACAAACTCAAAAAACACACAGCATATGGAACAACGTGACATGATCAATAACCCACCCCGTCTCCCCGGAGTCACCAGTCTTTATGCCCTCACGCCCTCACGGCTCATTGCAATCTGCCTGATCGCACGTGAGGGCGTGAGGCACTGGGGATGTGGTCTGTCCCCCCCGGTCGTCCTACCCCGGCGAGACCAGCGAAACGTTACAGATTTAAGTATAAGTCATAATATACTGGTGGTCTATGCCTTTCCCCCCACTTGACTCAATTGAATTTAATGACTGAAATATTCTAATACATGGTCTGCTGCCTTCCTATGCTGGACAATTGCTGCTATGACATGTAACAATCTATGATACAGCTATAACTAGATTCCCATACACTGCGTTCATGAGCTCTTTGTTTTACTACTGCATAGAAGGCAACGTTTCCGTTCTCTCCCTTGTAACAACCTTCACAATACAGAGTCAAGTCATCGTCAGTCAGTTGGTCTGTTTCTAAGTCTGCTCTAACTTTTAACTCAGCCTGGGAGGTTTGGGTGCAGTCGTGCGGGGGCAATTCACTGAAGTTGAGTCCTGTGGCCATGTTATCTTTTCCTGTCAAATAAGTGATGTTTAGTTTCTAGAGGGCACTGGCGATTTTGATCTTTCTTGGAGAAAAATGTAGAGGCTTATGAGTTTAGATATGCGACTACTCCGTGACAGGTGTTCTTTTAAGTATGACACAACTGTGTTGTACTCCTGTCCTGAATGTGTGGGGTGTTAACGACAGTCATTGTTTCTTGCATGAGGGTGGAGCGTTCTATGTGAGAATTCTCTGTGAACATTCATGCTTGGTTAGGGTCCCAGTCTTCTTCCTGGGTGTAGAGGCCCACTTGCATCTGGTACTGAGGAGGAAATTGTCCTTGGCTGTGAGGCGGCAGCAGGGGATGTGAATAAGCTCCATTTGGTGGTCCTTTTGAGCCCCCTCTGCCTCGTGGGTGATCGTGACCTTGGTTTGGCCCTCCACTTCCGCTTCTACCTTGGAATTCGTCAGGGTTTTGAACCTGGCGATTGTGTGGGCATTCACCAGCCCAATGGTAGGGGTCTTGACAGATGAAACACCCTAATTGTTGCTGGATTGGACCTAGGGGGTTGTGGGGGCATGCCCGAGCCAAATGATAGAGACTGTGGCATGTGTAACATCTTGCTAGTCGCTG
>JAODOY010012815.1:0-27928 GCA_025399855.1 Forbesichthys papilliferus | reverse complement strand
TATATACACACATACATACATACATACATACATACATACATACATACATATTAGAAAAGCACAACTTAATAAAAAACGTTAAATTATTTATTCAACAATATTTATTAATGATATATTTGTACTTATTATTTAAGAACATTTTAAACTTTTTTCCCCCTAAACTAGTATTTTTATTTAATTTTAGTTTAATTTAGTTTTCTTTCTTTCACATGTCTAAGTCCAGTCCAGTCTCTTAGGTAACTGCTTCATAGTACTTTATGAAGCAGCTGCACTATTAAATATTTGTCCTAAGTTTTAATGCATTATTTGTTTAAAAAAAAAACCTATATCTTATATTAGATTCACTTTTGGCTTACTTTATGAAAATATAGGCTGTACAAGTTTGAATTTAAGTAATTTAAAAACATTTTTGATTTTATATAGCTATTTTGTGTATGTATATAGAAATAGAATTTTGCATTGAACATAAATTGACCAGGTAGGGATGGGAATAGATAACCAGTTCCAGTAGAGATCCGGTTCCAAGTTGTGGGTTGCATTGGTCTGAGGGTCACAATGCAGGGTGAGGGCAAGTTAACCTGACACACCAGTTATCTGTGTCTGTTAAGACACATCCACTTTGGGAGCCGTCTATTGAAACGGTTTCAAGAGGCCATGCGCTTTCAAAAGAATACTTTGCATGTAATTGAACGAACCTGTGAACCAGCAGTCTGTTGTTTTCCACTCTTGTAGTGTAAAATTTGGGAGAAAAGCCTTGCTCTTCTAATACATTTGAATAAAACTGATGCTATATTGTATCATATCTAGCTGTTTTCGACTCGAGTCATTTTCAAGTCGCCTATGTTACACCTAAACCATTCCCGTAGCTAAACTACAACGCTGATTAGCAACACACGAGGTTTTCTGGCCTGAATCACCTCGATTTCCAAGCTCTCCAGATTGATTCTCGCGGCAAAGTCAAACTGAAGCTTACGAGATCAGGGTGGTTTTGCGAGGCTAAGGGCGAGTGCAGAGGAAACATACAGGAAGAAGAACGTGGTGAGCCACTACTCTCCAATACACAAGGCAAAACAACAAACAATAACACACAAAACAAAAGGAGTCCTCCAGCTTAATATGCCCTCACACCCACATGGCTGGAAACAATCCACTGATTGCACGTCTGGTTGTGGGTCGCTGGGAGCAAGGGCAAACCACCGCCATCCGGAATGCACACCGGCAAGATGTGCTGTCCTTTGGCGCAACCCTGGACGTTACACCGAGGTTATCAGTTCCTGTAGTTTTGTTTAAAAACTACAGGAACTGATAACCTCGAAATATTCTATTTCATATTTCATAATCAAACCCATGTTATTTGTGTGTGGTGTATGGTCATTTTTGTTTATCTCTCATATGCACATTATAAACATCTTAACTTGTATTCTTTTTCTTTCTTTCCAATTGTATTACATAAAAAATAGTTTGAATAAAAATTAGATTGCTAACACGCGGTTGTCTTAGGAAATGACAACCGCATGTTATGAAAAGTGTTTAGGAAACGATGCAATTATTTTTACTTTTTTGACTGCAGCCATGGTCAACTCTGATATGCATGGAACTAAAAGTTGGACCAAATATGGAACACAGTCTACTTGAAGATCTGACCAAGGAAACAGCTCAAATGACATAATCAGAACTTTCCTGTTGTCAAAGAGACTCTCAAATAAACTTGAACAGATACAGAAAAACAAAGTAATACATATGAACAGAGAATAACTATTAATATACTGTAGCTATTAGCTAAGTGCTATTTTGCTTATTAGCTGTTGAGTCAACATGTACAATTATAATCCAAAACAAATGATTACAAGGAGCAGATCAGGCATCTTGCTCAAGGATGCATACAGGTAGATCAACCCACGGGATTTGAACCCATGACCATTAAACATTAGTCCATTTTTATTCATTAAGCTATACTCTATGACTAATATGTCATCAGCAGGCCACAATGGGTTTAAATGAAAGGCTAATCCCACAAAACCCATATGTTGCAACTGCAGCCACCATAGCTGTCAGTCTGATACACACAGACAAACACACATAAACATGAATGTCATTATGCACACACAGCAGCGCAAAGATGCTCACACATATGCACACACACACACATAGACAAATACGCTATTTTAGGCTTAATCCCTTCTTTCCTCTTTTTCTGAGTGTTTGATTGCCTCTGTCGGTCACCTGCAAATAGGATGCAATCAACATTATAGGTCCACTTGACCTGTCTCTGTGTGTGAATGAGAGGAGACGAGAGGAGGGAATGATAGAGATTGAAGAGATTGAGACTGACAGCAAAGGAGACTGAGCCTGGGATGGTATAATATGTGAATGGAATGGAGTCGTACACATGGCCGCCTCTTGAGGTATTTATGAATCTGCGGCACAGATGTTCACTGAGCTGGGATCGTTTCATTTTCCGCATTTGTGGCTGTCCACGTGCGCGCTTGCGCTTGTTCTGAAGATTCAGAGTGACATTTCCCATATAAATTATAATGGCAAGCCTTCAGCAGTTAAAGCACAAATCTGGCCATTTTCTACCGGGAGCTCATTGTCATTTAGTATTTTGCTATCAGGCCAAAATCTACACGGCATGTAATTTAGTGTGATAATCTTGTTTATATATTTAAAATATTATTTTTATTTATTTATATAGTGACTTAAAGTAATTCTGCAATTAATTTAAGAAATCTTATCAATGATTTTCACTTAATGCACTGGCAGTCAAATTTGCTTGTTTTACGCATAATCAAGCTCATAACCATTTGCACTTATTTTTGGTATGGCATTTTTTGCAGTGTACTGATCTGCTTCAGGGAAGGGTGAGATAAATAGATAGACGTTTACATTTTTGAAACATTGCAAAAAGGCATGTACGTACACAGTAACATTATAATAGAAAGAAACATTATAATATTGATCTCAACCATAAGGGTAATGCTGGAAACAAACAAAGGATTGTTTCTTTAGTTAATACTAACACTAAAAACATGAGACGATGTTCCTTATTGAAGACCTTGTTGGAATAGAACTCATTCCTATTTATTTCACAGCAAGCTAATTTCTGCCTAGTGGATTTATGACCCCCACCCCCGCCCTGTCAATTTAGTCCATGTATTTCCCTGGCTTTAATCATACTAGACTAGAACACCCAGAGAGCAGAGTATAGGAGCGCAGACACAAACGCTCCAATGTCATCGGCTTTATGATTGACACCTTGTCCGTCTCCTCTATCCTCCAACACCCACGACTCCCAGACCCTCCAACACCCCGAAAATCAAGCCGCCGCAGCCTTCCCTCGGCCCCCTCCACCACAGCACACACTGCCTGGTGAGTTTCATCAGCTCTGCCTGGCCATGGGGGTGTGTGGACACTGAGTCATACACATGCTGCCTGCCACAGAGCAGGTCCTGAGCCTGTCGCAACCACGCGGCTTAGCTCAGCTGAGCTGGCTGGCTGACAGACTCTCTCTCTCTCTTCCTTTCTGTCTCTGTCTATATAACTCTCTCTCTCTCTCTCACTCTCTCTCTCTCTCTCTATCTCTCTCTCTCTCTCTCTCTCTCTCTCTCTCTCTCTCTCTCTCTCTCTCTCTCTCTCTCTCTCTCTCTCTCTCTACCTGTCTGTATGTCTGTCTGTCTGTGTATAACAAAAACATACTAAATTAAGGAGACAGGGTTTGTAGATTCGGAAGAAGTGGCTAAGGGCCCGGTTAAAGTTCGTCTCAGGATTTCATATTTCGTTTTTATATGCAAAATGGTATCAAAATTAAGGTTTTTAAAAGCATTTGGGGCCTGAGAGATGCTCTCTGTACTGATGCTCCCTTCTATTTAGGAAGGGGAATAAAACATTTTCAAGTATTTTGTTGTA
Organism: Forbesichthys papilliferus; assembly: GCA_025399855.1. Lineage (NCBI taxonomy): Eukaryota > Metazoa > Chordata > Actinopteri > Percopsiformes > Amblyopsidae > Forbesichthys > Forbesichthys papilliferus. The sequence goes on along the minus strand of JAODOY010012815.1, from coordinate 24,022 downwards.
AGCAGAGAATTGTGCCAATAAAGGCTTGGTTAAAGGTCTCTCTCTATTCCCCCCCCACGCTCTCTCTGCCTCTGTCCGTCCGTCTCTCGCTCGCTGTCTGCCTATCTTTAAAGAGACAGGCAGATCAGGAGAGATGGATGCTTGGCTGGCAGACTGACTGGCTGGCTGCTCCAGTTGGTAAGGTGGCTGGTTATATAAATGGCTATAGCTGAATAAAGGGCCTTGGGATTTGTGACTCTCCCTCCTCTCACTGTCCATCTCTCTCTCTCTCTCTCTCTCTCTCTCTCTCTCTCTCTCTCTCTCGCACACCCACCCAATCAAATCTAAACAGCAGCTGTAGCACGAGTAGGAGTGTCAGAAAGTGGAAAAATTGTGCTGTTTTTAGGTAACTTCCCAGAATAGAACAGCATCCATAGCATATGAAGTGGGGAAACAAACCAGCTTACTTTATTTGTAGGGTAAACATAGTTTTAGAGCATGAAAAGAAATTGTATAATAATTCTCCCACTGTGACATCCTGTATGGGCATTTATTATTTTAATAGATTAAACTGTATTAATGAGTTTAAATAAAAGTCCATCTGAAAAAGATTAATAAGCAACTTAAAACAGCAATATTTATTTGGTTTTCATATTTGAGCTCACTCATTTCACCTTTAATAACAATGGTTGTTTGTCACTGACTAAAAGCAATAGCTTGCAAAAACGTATTTATTATTATTATTATTATTATTATTATTATTATTATTTAAATATTGCCATTTTGAGAGAAAAAAAATGTCAGGTGGATTTAGAGGTTTTTTGCCTCTGAACTCTTAATATGAACCTTTGGTGAACTATTAAACCTGTGAATGATTAAATACAGTAAATATAAGTGAGAGAAGAAGCTGTAAAACTCTCATATTTTTGCATTCCATTAGGGGTACAGTTATTTCCCATCGAAGACTACAAAAGGAAATGTTTTGTGAAAGTGATTTCTTTTTCATCGAAGGCATTCATGTCTAGTGGTCTGGGTGTTCAGGTCATGGGTTCAAGCCCCAAAGATGGCCTTCATGTGAGCAAGATGCCTATACGATAGTCATATCATTAGTGTTTGGATAAAACCATACACTAATAATGTCAGTCACAATAGTTGAGTTGGAAATATTATAGATGGGGCTGAATTCCACATATATAATGAAACAAGCGCGGAAAGACAGACAGCAGAGCCAAATACATTTGTTGTACATGTGTTTCCAGGACAACAAAAGAAGAAACTCTGACACTGTGAGAACAACTTAAACCTCCCTAAGGTTCTGTTCAGATTTAACAGCTCTTGTCATGTCCTTTCGCCTGTCAAAAGGTCACAAACAGCAAATTGCCCTTCGTTAGACTGACAATGTGGGCAGCCAGACCCCCGGGTCATCTGACAGTCAGGATGATGCAGCAGTTCCACTGAGTTCTACAGAGGAGGGAATTTTTAATATTAAAATATATTTAATTTGTAATATTCACTTACTCATATGCACAGTATAGAAGGGCTTTCCTCTCAACTGTGTCCACACATCAGTCGAGCATGTCAGAGCCGCGAGAGGAAAAGTGATTTGTTACAATTCCTCGAGTTGCACCATACATTGTCACACAGACATGTTTGGATTTGCTCTGTTTCTCCATACTAAACATATGGTCATGTTCTTCTGTCCCGTCCTGTCCAAACGCTTCTTCTGCATGGCTAGAGCACTATACACTATACTATTGTGTAACACCCTAGACCTGAGGTTGAACTCAAACGAATGGTTTAACCATCATAAATTAGGCAGCAATGTGTTGCTGTAGAATAAGTGCTTCTTTATGAAATATTAAGCATTGAATTAAATGTTTGATTGGCTACAGTTAGTACATAATAAAAAAGAAAATATATCACATTTTATTTCAGCCTTGTTTTCTCATCACACTTTCAGTGCTCTTTATATTTTAAATAATTTAGGATACATTTATAAACTTTCAGGAAAGTCTGACTTTTTAAAAATCTCCTTTAGACTCTTAAAGAGTTTAAAGCCTCTTTAATTGTATACCTTTGACTCTTTACCATTGAGGTGCAATCTCAATTTGTATGTAAAGAATGAGCTACTGAGAAACACACATTTCCCACCACTATTTTCCCCACAAGCTTATCGTAGTTGGGTATCTAGTGTCATCCACGCCACTAGATGGTAGCAAACACTCTTAAGTAATCCCATCAATGCCTTATTATAGGTGCTGGGCCTGCAACTGAGCTGTATTCATCTGCCACTCACTACCAGTTTCTTCTAAACATACTATAACTTCTTATTCGTGGTTGTAGAATTTCATACATTAACATTAGATAATATTCATAGTTGAACACATATCACCAGTACACTGACATTTTTTTAATTTCATGTATTTAGAGACAAATGAAAACTTTGCTTATGAGAATAAATGGAAGTCAATTCAAGATTAAATTAGCCTATCAAGTTCCAGTCTGAAAATATCTGATTATTTTCTTTGTCGAACATCAGCAAGTGGAAGCAATGGAGGCAAAAATGTGCTTTAACACATGTACTGTAAATGCACATGCCATTAAATGTACCATAATTGAAAGCAACATAAATGCAAAAGAAAAGAAATGAAAGCGCAGCTTCAGAGATTATATTCAGGGCTGTTTGCATGCAAGCAACCTGCTTTGTGTCCTCCAAGACTGACAGCTAGACATATACACTGTTAAACTAAACATGCAGTATATTGACCAATAATATGCGCAGTGTTGATAGCAAAAAGGATCAATTGTTGTAGCGGCAAAGCGATGACCTTGAGATGCCATCCGTCAAATCCGTCTCCCCGTGGCTGCTGGGATTAAGGCACTCTGTCAATGTCTCTAAATGTCAATACTCACCTGGCTGTGACACACTCTACGCCTCATTCACATAGCTCACATGCTGTATTGTCTACGTGCATTCAACTGATCTTTAATACACTGGCAGGCTTGTTGGAGGTGCCAGTTTACTTCATGATTGAGTGATTGAGTTCATGAGCACAAAAACCCCAGATTGCAAATATCAATCTACTCAAGCACTAATACGAGATATGTTTAATATGAGGCATTCATATCAGATTGTATATAACGTGTATTACCATTTGCTTATGGATGAGAGATTAATAAATACTGAAGCATGTTTAAGAAGCAAGGATGTATAATGAGAACAGAGAAGACATTGCTACATTGCTGTATTTCCAAGAATGGAACATGTGTAATGGGATTGCATTTATATAGCATATGTGCATATTTCTGTAGTGTAAAGATGACAAAGAGGAAGATGAAAGGGAGGGCAAACTAGAGTTGTTGATAGCTAGAGTGGAATTGTACAGAATGGAAAGGAACATACATCTAAACTGGCCTATTGTGTCATTAAGATGATCAATTCCACAAGGGAAACAATTGCTTCTACTGTACCTAAAAAGACGAGTACATGAAAATGAGTGTGTACATGCTTGCAGATTTATGTAATACACGTGTGTGTGTGTGTGTGTGTGTGTTTTGTGTGCTTCTAGTCTTCTACACACGTACTTTAAAGGTTTGGGTTGACTTAGTGAGTCTAATAAGGGCTTGCATTTCAGAGCATTGCAAAATGCATAATAACTTCCACAATCTGCTCAATTCATCACTGCATTGCACAATAAAGTAAATGAGCCTAGAAGAACCTACAGAGAAAGTCACAGTATATCATAGTGTGTGCAGGGTGCCCCAGCAAAATGTTAGTACATTTAATTGAGATATAAATGACTATATTTTCTCATTCCGTCTCCTTTATGAGATGCTGAATGTCACCTCTCTTGTGGTATAGATGCCATCCCTCTTTGTTACCAGGCGCTATAATGGACACAGGGAGAGACACTATATTATAAAAAAGGCCCACAAACCTGTCATTTTCTTTCATGATGGTGTTTGCAGGGCTATAGACATGATCTACTTGACCGCATGCACACACTAGTATGAAAATGTGATGCACACAAATAAAAAATCTAATCGGGTTTGCAATAAAATGAATTCCTTGGTATGAGATTCAAGTCCATACTGTAGCTGCATTTGTCTATTTGTGTCGGTTCAGCCGAACTAGAGTGTTTGACAGTTTAGAAAGGTATCAGTGCGATTTCCTGACCTATTGATCTATTGAATAGACTTAGAATTAAAAGGATAAAGGGATCGCATACTTACTGTACAATACTTACTATACATTTACTTGTTTTTGTTCCATTTTTAATGATTAATCGATGTGCAGTTGTATCACACAAAGCCGATATCATCCATATATGCACAGGCATTTTGGCAACAAAAGTTCCGTTTTGTTTCATACTGTAATAAAGACATTATCTCCAATTATTCGTATGACTTGTTTGGTGCTCGTTATTATAACCAATCCAGTCCTATTTACCAGATTACACATATTTAAAGTGGGAAAACAACCTAGAATATTAACTTTTGCATTTTCCAATCACTTTTTGGCAGAAGACTTCCTTGTCACTTTCGTCTGCTAACAAAAAAGCTAAACATGCTCAAAAATCTGCAATGTGACGGCAAACAAGTTATTGCACTTCACTATGCTGCTATTGCCAAACTGAGCATGCACTTATACTTATGTCATCGTTGTTTACCACCTATAAATGGGTCTAATGGGACCAGTCCAAAACACACCAAACACATCAATACTAATTCCACACCTGTCAGATGGCAAAGGTGAAGTGCACACAGAGTTGAACACATTTGTGAACACAATTTGAGAGAAATAATCCTTATAGGCACAGGAGGTTTTAGGTATTTTACTTCAGCTCATGAAAAATAGGAGCAAAAACATTTGACAATGAACATTCACTTTAAACATTACTAGAAGCAAATGCAGCAGACATGTAAGGTACAACAAAAGTTATAAAGTCTGAATTATCCTTAGACCTGCTGTTTTTTCATGTCGATATGACCAAATTATACAGGGTACATATTGTATTTAGGCCTAGTTTGTGGGCTAGCATAACACATGGGCTAGCATAATCTCTAATCATTGTTGATCCATGCAGATTTTCTTAATTTGAGGCAGTTTGTCTTATGTTAATATGTTGCTATAGATACACTATTTAGTTATTATGATACTCACTGTTACAACTGGGATGTGTTCATTGTTAGTTACTATATTCATACATCATCCATTATTGTGTACTTCTTGCTTAACTTTCTGAAAGTCGCTATGTATGACTCCTTAATAGCCTGCCCACCTTCCACAGCTTTTAAGTTGTTTATGTGTAAAGCTGCTGTTTTGTAAACAGAGAGCTGTCCTATGCCATATCAGTCATGGCAGCGCTGCAAGATGGCAGCACCCACAATTCAGTCAACGGATTTATATACAGTATGTCTGTCACATGGTGGACTAACAAATACTGTATGTATATTATGACTTGCTGTGCATTATGGGTGTCTGCTGCGTGTACTATGGGTTGCTGTGTATGTGACTGATGTATTTTGAATGTCTTCTCCCTTTTTATAACTTGTGAACTGTTGCCAATTGGCAGCTGATTAGATGTTAGGCTGCTGACCTATAGGGGATACGCCAGAGGCGGGGTTTATCCTTTTTAAACAGGAGGCAAAGGAAAACAAGGAGAAGGGGAATGATCCATCGACCTGACACAGAGGACGTTGCGGGGAACGCTGGCGAGCATCCTTGGGAAATACCAGCTGTACTGAGTGTACCCCAAAGATACTGTTCTGTGCGTCTTTGTGCCTAGGTGGGAGGTCAGAGGAGGTGTTGGGGAGGAGGACGAAACAGCCCAGGACATGTGGAAGTGTGGATTATCTGTTGTCTGGACAAGAGATAACATGGACTTGGTTTTATTTTTGTTTATACCTTTATATTTCATTAGTTAGTAAAATAATAACTAGTTACTAGTTACCCGACTCACCTTTGGGTAACTGTTCATACTGCTCTCCCCCAAGTATAACAAACCTGCAATTATGTTATCATAGAGTTCCTAGGACTCGTAAAATGACCTAGGTTGCGTAGTCGGATAACTGTTAATAATTCAGGGTTGCCTGACATACAGTATACAGTATGCCTGTTTATAAAATCAAATGTTAATGCTAATTAATGCTATTGGTTGAAGGACTACTATTATGTCTAACAATTAAACATTTAAGACCAGCTAAAATATCAGTGTAACCGTGTTGGTCTAAATAACCTCCAGGGTTACTGTAGACATGTGATGTTTGATTAAACTCTGTTTATGTCAATGTACTTTTTGATTTGCCTAGAGCGTACACAGAATACCTGTCATGTTTCATAATCAATCCTTCTGTCTCTATCATACACAGACAAGCACGCACACATGGACATATGCACACACGCATACTATCACGAACTCATACAGACACCATTTTGTTCTGTTTGACACCATTTGACACAGCCCTGGACTTAGGGGTGCACGATATTTACAAGATGTGATATTGCGATATTGATCATGAAAATTGCAATATTTCGATATTTTTAAACATAAATAAAAACACACAGGTCATGGGAAAATGCATAAAAATATATTAATAACATATCAAAACAACACATTTTATTATTCATGCAATTTTCCACAGTAATTTTGGACTGGTACAACAGTAATTCCAAGCTACCGATGAGGCATTTTGGCCGCTAATGTTTCCCTGTTGAACCTTTATTATGTAATTAGCTTCCTCAGACAGATCTTTTGTGTCTAAATCAAACACAACTAAGCCAAACAGCCAATGGACGCATCTCTCCACTAAATAAACGGAATATTGCACTTCCTGCAAACATTTTCGATATGATATTGCGCAATGTGATATTGCGATAACGATACTGATTCGATATATTGTGCACCCCTACCTGGAATACACCATACACACAAAAAACCCACAATAACATAACATAAATGTGTATCTACAAATAGTATTTGTTTTACCCCCTCATGGCTTCATAAACAAGAGATCTAATAAGACTTCAAACCCATGTATGGCATACTGTATGGCATGCTTGTTGCTATGTAGTTATAAATGTATTGATAATTGGACATTGACATACGTAAGTATTGGCATGTTCACTTATTGGTCCAATTATTATGTTAGGATATGTGCTAAAGAAATAATTTACCAAATGATTAATTATTGGGGGCTATAGTGCCAATATAACAGCAAGCACCACCTGTGTACCAGCATAGCTGGTGTTCCTACTGTAATAAAAACATAATGTCCGCCATTTCAAACCAGTAGGCTACTGTATGAAGGGTGTCAAATGAATAGTAGTGTGTGGTCTAAAAGATATAAGCATCTTCCTAAAATGAAGCATCTTTTAGCAGAATAACTGATAATGTATATATGTATCATACTAACTCATACTAACTGCCTCCCCACCTCCTTCTCCATCTCCTAACCCTCTCCTGTACTGTGCATCTCCTACTCCCCACCTCTCCTCCTCAGAGTTTTAAACACGAGATGCCCAGGGGACAACGCTGTAATGACAACTCCAATAGCCATCAACATGCTTGTACTGGCCCAGTTCTGCCTAGTCACCCTGCAAGCCTCTGTGCTGACTCTGTGCTGAATTGCTGAGTCACAACATCTGAACCTCATATCTACACCTTCAGAATAATATCATGTTTACACGTTTTCCATAATGTTTATGTAACATATTTTGACATTTTACAAATAGGCAATTTAGCAGATGAGATTCAATGTGACGTACAAAAAGTACAATTACAAATGAATGGAAGAATGTGAAAATAATCACAATAGTGGCGATAGTGCTTGCGTTACAGTCACATGCTAAACCAAGTATACAGCTTGGTGGTTTATGTTTTGGGGATGGTGGGAATGGGACTCCCGATGTTTGTGATTGGTGGTTGGGATGATGAGTGTAACATGAGTGGTGATATTACTTTATTTTTTATATATTGTATTGTTTTTATTGATGTAGTGTGAAGCACTTTGTGTTACATGCATTTGTATGAAAAGTTCTATATAAATAAATATTGATTGATTGATTGATATAGTATCTGTTATACACTATAGGAGCCAGTGGATCACAGCTGAGAATAAGGTGGGGTGGGGGACTGTAATTATGTGTTTAAATATATTTTATCTATGTGTTAGACAGAACAAAATAACCAAAATAGCAATAAAGAGAGCTAACTGAAGGAGGTGTGTTTGTGCATGTGATGTGATGTGTGCGTGTGCTTGTGTGTGTGTGCGTGTGTGTGCGCGCGCATGCTTTTTTAATGTAAGCACACACTGTAGTGACAGTATCTGACTTTCACTGACTCACAGTGAAATGACACGCTGTCTCTCTGACATCAATTTGTTGGTGATTTCATAAGGGTGCAATAGCAGCACTATGTTTGTTTGTGTGTGTGTGTGTGTGTGTGTGTGTGTGTGTATGTGTGTGGGTGTGTGTGTGTGTGTCTGTCTGTGTGTCTCCGACAATTGTTGCAGATTGTAAACTTGATGGAAAGCAGTGGGGTTTTTTCCACTGTGTTGGTCTTATCTGGTTGTGTCTTGGCTTCTCAGTTTCCCTGTGTGAAGTTGTAGTGCTTTGCTATGGCCTGCTGGTTTGGTCGAGTGGTTTTAGTGCTGCATGTACTGTTTTCTTTTCATGTATTAGGTATTATGTCCCAATTAGATGATTATCCATGTTTATTCATTGTTTATACCCCATTATTCTCTTTTGTCTTTCAAGAGGACACCTCTTTCATGAATTTGTTCTTATAAAGTTTTCAAATGAACAATATCCAGTATATGGATAAAACATCTGTAACAACTGCCCCCTGCTAATCACACCATATAAAACATGGAAAGGTACATGCCAAACAAAGGCAAACATTAACCCATACACTTATATAATATCCCTCTCTATGTATTCTCTCCCATCCTACAGACATGCATACACACACATGCACACACACACACACACACGCGCGCGCACACACATATGCAAACACACACACTTCCAAAGCATGTAAATATAAACACATTGGTGTATTCTTGGGATGTCATTTGAATTTTTTGTGAGAAGTGAGAAGTAATTTGCATAACACTCAGCCAGCTCATAATGTCAGCACAGATTTAGCTGTAGACACAAGGGTATTGCAGGTTTGCCTTATATATGTGAGTCCCAGGAAAACGAAAATAAACTCCTATAATGTATTTATGGTACTTGCGCGACTGGTACTGCGGGTACTGTGCCACAGCCACAGCTTTGTCTGAATATTATAACTCTATTGACACCTGCTGGAGAAATAGAAGAACTGCATCACTTTGCGTATTAAAGATGTTAGAATGATTTTCACTCTCATTTTATTTTCCTCTAATATTTCCTTCTCTTGCTTTCTTTACATGTATCCATTAATGTATGATGTGCTGTATAAACAAGATAACGCCAATAATTACATGTAATAACATTAATACATCTGTTACATTAGGCTTCACACAAACAAATGCATTTGTTTTGTGATGATGATTTTCCTTCTGACAAGACTTACAAGGCAGAAAAGTAGAATATAGGCTGATAGTGTCAAAATGTTCATGTGGTTTTTAATAACATTCCAGTTACATTTGTTTGTATTGATTTTTTAAATAAGAACAGTAGTTCTGTCTTTATAAAAACAACTTGGTCTTGTAGACGGTGTGTGCTTTATACTTTTCAGGGGGGCTGTCTCTGAGTAGTTATAATGCATGCTCTGTGCCGGCATGATTCAGTATCAGCTTGAGTTAAATTAACTAATGCTATTGCTCTTTTCATCATGTGAAGTGACAGAGGAGTAGAGGGAATATTGCCAACTCTGTCTGCTAGGTAGCCACGATATGGCTGTTCAGCAGACAGATGGGAGTTTCTGTCCCATTAAAGTATGTGACTTTGACTCAGAATGGGATCTCACTGCCGCACAACAGTTGGTTAAACAACCAATGATCCAAGACACATTTATTCATGTTAGGGTAGTTGAGGGTTAATAGGCTCTGGCAGAATGGACAGGTTCTTAAATGTAATAATTACATATAATGTAGTGTCACACATTATGGATTGATCTTCACAGATTTTAGAAAATATACTGTTAAGAACGATGTTATGTAGTCACTACTCAATTAAATGAGGTAAACAATATCAAACAGATCAATTAATTAAGTTTTTTCTAAAGAAACTAATTTGAATTGAGTTAGCTGTCTTTAGATAAATTAGTACAGTATGTATGGTAAATTATTTGCATTGTGTATCACCATAATAGCCAGACATGAATTATAGTGTGCTTTAAGTGTATAACAGTCAGTGGATTATGTTATACAATGTACAAAGTATAATTTATAGTACATTAATACCCAAACCTCAGACCCCTCAAAAGCAATCAGCTGTTAATTATATTGCCACTAAGTGATGCATTTAGCTGTGAATACTCACAGAAGATTCCTTTGTTTTCACAACCCTGGTTACAGCATTGTGGCTGTCAGCTTTTGTAATCTATACTTTTTCATGTAAGGTAAGGTATACTTAATCGTCCCATAAGAAAATTTGTCTTGGGCTGTAGGCCTCTGCATCACATCATTCATACACAATACAATAGTTATGTGCACGTTCATAAAAGGTAGGCAGTCTAACAATAGACATGACTTATGATACCAAATGCAATAACTAGTCTTTCTATAAAACAATAAAATACTAATAATAGTTTAAGACCAGCACTAATATAGTATAGATCAACAGGTTTCAATCTCTAGGTCGGGGCTCACAGGTGGGTCACTGAGTTGGAGTGAAGGGTCACGAAAATGGCAAGCGGCCATTGAATGAATGAAAAATATCAATGATTGAATGAATGCTTCCACGCTTTACTATCCTGTTGTTCTACTCAATGGTCATGAGTAAGGTTGTGGCATAATAGCCTACTTGTTCCCGATTGGATGAAATCCTATTAAGCCGTGTGAAAACTATAGATTCTGGAGAGCTCTGCTCAAAAATATTTGGCACAAACACAGGTAATAGATAGCATTAGCTAAATTAGTTACATTACCGCCACTTGGTGTTTGATGGGTCTCTAAATAGATTAGCTAGCTATAGATAAGATTGAGCTAACCCAAGGGCCACATGACGTTTGGTGGTCTGTAGCTATTACCTCTGCAGAAAGTTGGCGACTTCTGCGCACTGTCTGCCTCAGCATGCACTGACCCTGCTCTTTGATTTAATGTGGCCTACTGTTGCTGAGTATGTTGTTCCCAATCGCTTCCACTGTGTTAACATAATATTACTTCTGTTTATTACCGTTTAGAACCTTGATGGAGGTTTGAATTAGGTATTGTATTGGTTCAATCTACATATTGGCATCCTGACCCGCCTGTCTGATGGTAACAACTCAAACTCTGTGTTCTGAATATGAGATGGTTAATTTGGAATGTTCTGTGTCTCCCTGTGTCCACATATTTTTAATATAATGACTGAAAGCCTTGATGTTCATTTCCCCTGTGATCTTCAAGGCTGTGTGATTGAGGCTGTTAACTTGACCTTTAACTGTGCAGACAAATTGCCGTACCATACTTGTATACCATATCTAATTATACTCTCTATAATGGTTTGGTAAAATACAAGCATAAGTGTGTTATTCACACCATAAAGCCTAAGCCTTCTTACAAAAGACATCATCTGTTCTATCCTAGAACCAAGGTTTCACACATGGCTGCCATGTGAGTAAACTGTCAAAAAAACAAGATATTTCTTTGAAAGAACCATATTAACAGGAACGTTGTGGATCAATACTGGGCTGTGTGTGTATATATATATAATATATATATATATATATATATTATATATATATGTGTGTGTTTCAAGCGCTGTATTGAAGAATACAGACAAACACTGATAGTGGATCAGACTATTTACTTATAGTGACCTACTGTGCATCTTATGGGCTGAGGATGTGGTAATACTTGAGGAACTGGACTTGTTTTATTCACTTAATTGGTCAGAAATACTAAGACATTAACTTAGTGTGTTGTTTGTGTGTGTGTGTGTGTGTGTGTGTGCGTGTGCGTGCACGTGTGAATGTGTGTGTGTTCAATATTACTAAATATAAAACTCTGCCCTGCTTAAGGCTGTTTTTCTACATCTGCTACAGTTTGGCTCTCTAAAGATATCTACAAAGACTACACTCACATGTACACACACACACACACACACACAGTGCAACAATAGCATCATTTTTTTTGCCTGTACAAACTAAGTAAATCGCAAAGGGATTCTGTGTCCCTGTAAAACTCAGCAAACATATACATTTGTTTCTGTAAACAAGTTTGGGATTCAGAACTCTATTCTGATTAAGAGCGCAAACAAGCAATATATACTAATAGAATGTTGACATTAAAGGCAGGCAGGGTTAGTCAATCTTACTAACTTCAAGCTCAATTTAAAACAGTATTGGTCCCCGACCCTGCTTGACTTTACCTTTAATATGTGATTAGGAAAATACAGGCAATTTTTTTTACCAAATTATCAAATGAATGAGTTCTACACTGCAATGAAAACATTCTGGAGTCACAGGTCCCATAAAGTTGCAGATCCCTTTCACAATACACCAATCACAGGAATGCTTGGAGTAAAGTCTGTTTGTGGTGATTCATTGCACAATTGTAATGAAAAGTTGCAGTTCACTGTCTAAAGCCAAACTGTATTAATCATGAAGCTGAAGTAAGTATGTCTGTGAAAATGTATCAGACACAGTTCTGAGGTGAATCTTTATTCTTCTGACTGCCAGCAAACTGTGTATTAGCCGTGGTTTGATGGATTGGATGTGCAGATTACACCACTAATCGTCTCCCAAAACCGCAGCAAGAAGCTTCATTTGACAGTTTTCTACTATATAAACCTTCCTTTATCCTTTGTTGCAGTCATCATCTATTCAATAGCTCTCATTTCTCTCAATCTCACAAGGTGAATTTTAATGGTGAGTTTTAATGGTGTTTTAAGACTTTGCACAATAATCATAAATACATGCACACACTGACACACACACAAAATGGAATTAGAGAAAGTGACAAAAACAGCAATGTGTGTGTGCGTGTGTGTGCGCATGCACGAGTGCGTGCATGTGTAGAGCACACAAATAAGCTTTTTTCCACATGCTGCTATGATATGAATCACCGCTAGAGGAGGCCCAAGACAAACACAAGGCATTTAAAGAGAGAGGGCTTTGCCACATAACCACAGAGCATTAATAACACATACCCAGAACCACAATCATGTTTGGTTTAACACGGAACATGAAAACAAACCACACAAGTACTGTAACTGACAACAACACCAATGTTACTATTACAAAGCACTAAAGCGAAGTTACCAAATATGAATTGAAAGTCCCACCCGTGATACAAAACCCCTCCGGTGAGTTGCTGTGAGCTGATGTTTCACAACACACAGGGCTCACGGCTGCCAATTGGCATGATGCATCTGTACTTGATTAGGCTGTTTGCTTGTCCACATTTATAAGGAAGGGGCCTGCTCAGCTGCCTGGCCTTGTTCTGATTAAAGGGAACCTGATAAATACACTGCATGCCTATAAAGGCTTTCCTCATTACATCAAAGTCACACGGAAGTTGTAAGCTGCTGTTACAAGTGACACAATGCCAAGAGCACTTTAACAACCTTCCTCCTCCTCCCGTTTCGTCCCACCCAGTACATAGTGGGTTAAGAGAGACAACATGTTTCTTAATGGAAAAAAAAGAAGGCTTATAGTATGATATTACCACCCTAGCTAGCGGTTAACCAGCTACACACAGATGTAAAGTATGACTGAGGCTAATGCGACACTATGTACTATGTGCACGAGAAGCTGGTCGCCTTCTGCAGCGAGAACAGCAGATTTGACGGTGGAGACCAAGGGGTTCTCAATAGTTACACAATAGTGGTCATTGCCATCAATAACAATTAACTGAAGACAGATTGCCACTGACAAGAATAAGACCTTTTATGGCTAATTAGAGTGTAATAGTATATCTATAGACTATATTTTTTAGATGCAAGATTGCCCATTGTAAACTTTGTAAGGATAATAATGAGCCTAAGTATAATACTGTCTGCATGCACATATGGTTGGTCTAGATTTTCAGTAAGGGACACAGTAACACAGTTAGGTGTCAATGGTGATAGTAATAAAGTAAAATAATTTGGGCGTCTATTTAATTACTTTACTTTTATTTCATTTAATTACTTACTTAAAAACTTTTGTTCAAACTAAATGAAATTGGCAAGCAATTTTAAGCAAAGTTCTGGTTTTGTATATCATTGAAGAAAACATTGTGTCTAAGTAGAAACATGCATGAACATGAGAAAAGCTCAGGAAGATTCAATGGAAACAACAAGGACACCATGCTTCACCGTGTACCATATTGTACGGCCCAAACCTTAAAGCTCATAATGGTCATTTAATGTAACAGTTGTCTGTAGTGGCTTTAAGTTTGGCTTTATGTTACAGAATTACTCAAACTGTGGTACAGAAATTACCTCTGATACTTATTATCATGTCAGTGTCTTGGAGCAAACCTAAATTAGCCAATAAAAATCTAGATTTAATTTCACTAAATGTGGATGTATTGATTGTCAGATAGAGATTGCAGTATATATTCCTTGTTGAATGGGGCCTTTGGTAAAAAAATAAATAAAAGTTGTCATAAACCACATCAACCAATGTGGTTTATGACAACCCAGTAATACCAGGAACTATCTGCAAAGTTGGATAATGTATAGCTATAAATTATGTTGTGTTAAAACATTGCCTTGAACTGACCAATATCACATGTGAAACCCACTCACACACACATGCTGATTCTGGAAGTACAATCTGCTACTTCATGTATACAAGTTATTCTGGCAGTAAAACATTTTTGGAAGACGTAGTATTATCTTATAAATCACTTCAGACACTTGCGAAAGAGCTTAGGTATATCTTGAACATTTTCCTTGTGATTTAAATGTTTATTTCTGTATTCTATCATTTTACCCATTTTAAATATTCTATCCATCTATTTTATTGAATGTATGTTATGTCCACTTATTTAATTATATAATCTCGTTCCTCGTTGTAATCATTATAATTGAATCCTCACTTTGTTTCTTTAACTTAAGCACATTATTTTTTACATATAATTTTACAGTAATAAAGTACTGTAATAACTAAGGCACTTTGTGAAACCCTGTTTGAAAAAGAGATTAATACATAAACTGAGATGCATTTCTACTGATTTTATATAGTAGAAAATTGATTTTTTGTATTTTTTTGGTTAGTCTAAATGAAATACATGAAATATGAATATCTATTTGTATGTAACTGCATAGTGAAATAAAGCCCTTTTCAAAATGGACTCTCAAAAAGATATATAAATACAACTTTAGTTTAAGAATGTGTGCCATATTAAAACTATATCATAAATAAAAAAACATTTCACTTTAATTTCCATCAATGATGAAGGAAGACGGTATAATAAATATGTCTACACTGAGGATCCTATAAATCTCTGCTAAGAAATTTTAGTAGTGACAGAAATACTTTTATGCTGTCAAAAAAGACAAAGCTAAATAATTGACAAAACAAATTACAATCTAATTGGGCATCTATTATCCAAATGAGTTTTCGTAGACATCAAGAAATTGTGAAGCCTGAACCTGAATTCTTATTTAAAACAACAAGGGAAGACAGAGCAGATTTTTAGTTGCTGAAACACTTTTCATTGGTCAATACACCATGCTTCTCTGTTAAGATGCTATCCAAAAATGAGGCACTTTATCTGATGAGAAGTAAATATATAAATAGACAGGGGTCTGTGTGCAGTGCAAGTCTCTTCCCAGTCCAATTATTGCAGTGAGTAAACAACCGAACTGTACAGAGAAACGGCAAGACTGGTCCATCTTAAAACACACAGGTCATGTAAACAAAGCAGTCCCGGGGGTGGAGCAAATGCACAGCACACCTCGATCTACATCTTCCAACGCTGAGAGTGCAGATACGGTCTCGAAAACAACACAGTCTGCATGAGGTGAACTGGCATTCTAGGCACTTAAAAATCCAAAAAAGGACATTGTTTAGAAAATATGAACCCTACATTCCCCACGTTATCGAGTTCTGGGGAATAAGAGAATACACACCAAACCCCTACAGTATGCAAACGACTGTGGTGAGTTTCACTATACAGTATATATCCGTTATGCTAAATGGTACATACTATAGCCCAGAGGGGAGGCGTAGAGTCCCAGAGGTGACAGGGGCAGTAAAGATCGGTGATGGTGGTGGTAAGGGGAGTAAGATTGTCCATACAGTGACACAGCTCCCCCTAGAGGCAGTGGCAATGTAAAGCTGGGGTGCAACGAACCCGCGGCCGCCGCCGCCGTCTTGGCATCGGCGGCCATCTTTAGCTTCTCCATCTCGGCCTCTTGGAGCCTCTTGGCCTTCGCCCGGCGATTCTGGAACCATATCTTCACCTGGGTCTCCGTCAGCGCCAAGGAGGATGAGAACTCTGCACGCTCCGCGATGGACAGGTACTGCTTCTGACGGAACTTTCTCTCCAGGGCCAGCAGCTGAGAGGTGGTGAACGGAGTGCGGGGCTTGCGGTTGGTTTTGTGCTTCCTTAACGGACAGGCTGGGCTCAAATGACCTGAACAAGTCGAGATATGGCACAAGCCTCAGGATGGATGTGGTAAAACAAGGACAACCTTTTTCTATTTGAAAACACACTTTAAAATGGAGGTAACTTCCAGTCAGACTGAAGATTATATATACAAATATCATATATATACAAATATCATGGCAGGTGCATATCTTGCACATGTGTATATTTTATTATAATATCAGCATAATAAGAAAATACAAAACATTTAATTTGTACTGCCTTTCCAGAGGAATGTGAATTTAGGTGCTCTTGCAAAGCAGAACTACGTTTGGCCTTATATCTGGGAATTGACAAAATATCTGGGAATGGACAAATTGTACATTACTTAATAAAAAATGCCTATAAAACAACTCAAAACACTGTTCAAATGAAATGTTTTAATTCTACGTTTAAAAACGATGCTTTGAAATTATACAGCTCAGTAGTCCTAAAGTTTTAGAATAATAGAGAAAACGTATTTTAAAATCAATGGCCTAACTTACGAGACTGCGATGAAAATGTGCTGCTGATGACCCAGTGCGCGCAATCGTCCGTTTCCGACGTCTCGGACTTCACCGGGGATGGCGGAACAGCGACTAGGTGCTTTCGGTTTCCGTCAGGAGGACTGTGCGTCTCTCGGTAGAGATAAGGAGAGTTTTGAGTCTTAGGTAACATAGCTGCTGATGCGTTCTCTCGTTCACCGCCACTGTGACTTCGGAAGGTCTTGGTTCCGGACATAAGCGCTTCCACGCTGAACGGATGATATTTTAGCTGGGTCCTCTTCTCCATCGTCCCCTCTGGTGAATCTGATCGGTTATCTTCCTCGGATGAACTGCACTCCATGTCTCTCAACTGGGAAGCCATTTATCCCTCGAAAATGTGTTGTAGTTTGTTAAAAATGAATGGACAGTCAACGGGCTGTCAGGTGGCCTATAGACTACGGCTCAACGGAGCTGTCTAATGCCAGTCTTGTCCAATACTTGCGGTAGCTAGAGTATGTTGGGAGAAGGGACCATACTGTAGATAGACTATGCTGCAAGACGGCCAAACTTTGGCCAATCACTGCCGTCCAAAACTACTCCAAGCGAGCGGAGTCAGCGAGAGCGCATCTCAGTCTCTGTTTCCTCATTGGTTAGTAGGAAGAGCTGCGTCAAGACACATCAGGACCGGAAGCCAGGCAGGTCAACTTTCACAGTAGGCTATTCTATATCATATGATTTTTCTCAGTAAATTCTGATAAGACCCAATATTAATAAAATAATATATTATATATACAGTAGTATATTAGTAGTGCCTAATATATTAATAGGCTATACCATGACATGTTATTATACATTATAGGCTACAGCATGATCTTACTAACCCTATAATTGTATAATGTAGATGTCATATTAAATTAGTTACAGGTAATCTCATTTTTAATCTCTTTGCATCGACATTGGGTTATGGCTAACAGCATGCATTTCTTTGAGATGTGCTCAAACATACATTAGTTGCTAAACCGCCATTTAACCGGTTGTTAATTTGACACTGGTCTTTAGCACTCGGGGGTACCTGAAATATCATACATTTAGCCACATATTGTTTAACTGATAATAAATATTATCTACATTAACACAAAAATTCATTTGGTAACTACTTTTAGTTGTGTTTTTCTAATCAATTTAATACATTTCAACTATGTTGTTTAAAAACAAAAATGTTAAAAGTTGGGTCAAAAGGCTATCTCATAGTATGATATGTTTGTCTCTGTTTGAGTGCGTACGTGTGTGAATATTATGTTGTTTTTTTTAAATAAAAGAAACAAACCATTTCCTTTAAACAGCACCCTGCCTCCTCCCATGCTCAAATCACCCCCTGGGGAAAGAACAGTGTAAAGAGCATGAACTACAATGTTATGTAAAGCCACACAATGAGCCTTTAGGTCTGAGAGGCTGGCCGTGTGGAGCTACGATGCCAGCAGCTCTGTGTTCCCGGGAGGCTGCCTTATTAAAGTGGGGTTATTTCACAGACAATCGGAGGTTTGCGTAGGCGCCAGCAAGCGGCTTCATGAAAGAACTGACTCCTCGGGGGGAGAAACTGCTGCCTTTTTAGCCGTTCTGTTGAACAGTCGCGCCTCCTTCTCACTACCCCTCCCTCCCTCTTTCCCTCCCTCTCTCTCTCTCTCTTCTGGCCCTCAGGCATGTTGTCAGTCACTATTCAGAGAACAGCTTATACCGTAGCATGTTTCCTCCCTCGTCTCCTGGCTTCCTTGTTCCTTTTGTTCCATTTCTCTTTTCGCCGCTATCGCCCATTCAGCATTTTTTGTTTCTTATTTGTCCCTTCTTTTTATCCATTCATTCAATTCAATCGCGTATCCTATTGTAGATACTGTACACACAATGTTACCTGGTTAACACATCACTGCCACTCATTGTGATGCCCAGCAGAGCTAAACACACTGTGACAAGCCAAGCTTGTGTCTTAACATCAAAGTAATGTCCATGCTATTAGTGTGGAGTCAATAAATACAATGTGACTTTTCAACTGGATCTTCTTTTGTAACACAAATCATTTGTTTGTTTAGTGAAGGAATTCATATGTTTATTTATGATTCATTTAGTGAATTAAAGGTGAATCAAAAAAAGGTACAATATTATAGTACAAACAATCGACTCAAGTCTCAAGTAAACAAACTTGTGACTTGAGTCACAGCTACAATCTAGTCTGTGGTCTACTCTGGTGTCAGAGGAGCGCTGGAGAGGGGATGGGGAGGTGGCAGAGGTGGTGCTCTCCTGGGTTTTTATGAAACTACCGACACTTCCTACTTCCTTTAACAAGATATGGGTTTGATGATAGGGACAGCAATTTGTGTGCATGAGCGTGCGTGCGTGTGTGCGTGCGTGTGTGTGCTTGCAAGCCAGCAAGTGTTATGAAAGCCTCTGTTTTTGTGGGTAGGGGCACACCTTTTGCATTGTAATTACAACCGGTGCTTTGAAGTGGTGAAATGCTGAGCTGGGGTAATTGCCATTCTGTCCTGCAGCCGCACTATATTTACACAGTCTTTTAAAGCACTTATACGCATTTAAGCGGTCTCATCATATTCATATTGTTCTAGTACTAGTTCTGGGTGAGAGGGCTAAACAATAAATAACACATTAACACATACAGTATAACATGTGTATTGTTAACATACTGTAGCAAGGGTCTGTTGTCACCGGCATCATTTGCCTTCCATTAGCCTATTTCATACTTTAAGTATCTATAGACATGAGTACTTTGACTGTTGTGTCAAAGTAGATATCTGTAGCTTTTAGGAATCCACCCTTGCAGTTCTATCATACGGCCAAGCTTTGTATTGTGTAAGTGATAGGCTACATGGTTTCAATGTTCAACAACTTTAATTGTTTTGTTTTTTTGCCTCTTTTATATCAGTACTGGCCTACATGTGATTTCTGTCACTGTTCTACTTTGTTCCAATCCAATATAGTTTCCATGGGTTATTTACAAATAACTGTTTCTCAAATTAATGGGCAGGGGCAGAATCATGTAGTGTTTAGGGTTGTTGAGTTCCTCCTTAAAGGTTGTGGGTTCAATCTTCAACATGCCTGACACGCTGTACCTGTAGGCTACGCATGATCCTTGATCCAAGATGCCTAACCCATGATATAGTACCTGTACCTTGTTAATTGTACTCACTATAAGTAGCTCCTGCTAAAGCGTCTGCTAAATTAGGTAATTATGTAACCTTTATTTGATCTTTTGAAGGCATATATTAAAGACGACCATATTACATTAACATGAATAGGTTGAAAAGGCATTGTTGCATTGTCATTTGAAATGATAATTGCATCTACAAGATACAGTATAGTGTAGTTATGGCTGTTAGCCCTGCTACTCCCATTAAACAAGGCACCCCCATACTGAGTAGAGGGGATCAATTATATTTGTATATTTAATGAATAAATATACAAAAAAATAAAAGCAGCTATATTTCATATAAAATATAAAATTCCGTGTACTGTACATAGTAATATTTTGGGTAATAACACAAGTAACCGACGCTTGTCAAACCAGTTTTTTATGCTGACAATGGAAACTGTAAGAAATGTAGCATACATTTACCCCTGACAAACACGCACACCCACACGCACGCACACATACACATTAGTGCTCAATTATTCACAGTCTCACACGCACATTGTGTTCATTAACATCTAATATCTCTCAGCTGAGTCTCTCTCTCTCTCTCTCTCTCTCTCTCTCTCTCTCTCTCTCTCTCTCTCCCTCTCTCTCACTGAGCTACCCAACCCCTCAGAACCACAGCCATGTAATGCTTCTAAATAACCACCTTCAATAGTAGGATGGCGCCAGGGCCAATTAGCTGCTAACAGCGGAGACGGACCTATTCACGAGACAAGAGAATGAGCCCCATGTGAAAGATTGATGCCTCCTTTTGCTAATGACAAGAGACGCAGGTAATGCTCTGCTTGACTCAACCGGGGCTTTGTTATGGGATAACCAGCTGATGATGGCCAGGCTTCACTGGGAGGGATCCTGAGAAAATTGTATGTGAGTCATCAGGAGGTTGAATAGAGGACAACCCCCCCTTCTCCCACACACACACACACACACACACACAAACGTACACACGCAAACACACACACGTTCAGCGTACTGTAGGTCACTGTCCCCTCATGCCATCACACAAAAACACGCACAGCTAGATAGAGTTCCGCGCAACGCATGCGGGTACGTAGAAACGCCACTATGTGCACGGTAAACAAACAAACAAACAAATAACCGTTTGTTCACTCACCTACAACACACACAATCACACGCGATTGTGCGTAACAAACATGAATATAGGCACTCACATGTGACAGCCATGCTCATTAATTATAAGTAGCAAAGGTAAACACCACACTCTATACACGGGATGGAGGTTCACTTCATGCCAAGGGCAAAATATATCTCCTACTCAGCAATGTGTGCCAGCCTGTTGATTCTGAGGGAGATAATTGCTTGGGTGATTGCCCGCAATACCTCCTTTGAACTGTCCCCAGCAATTTGATAAAGTGCTGAATATTGCATAGCCTGTATACTTAAACACGCAGGAACATTACTACACTGTTGCTTCCTCATAACCCGTCATTATCAAGTGCCTCTGTTCTTTCAGGAACATGCAGCCAGTCCCCGCCCCCGTATAGGGTTCAGAAAGTTATACCAATTTAAATCCAACCATCAATTTTGAGTGTAAATTCAGTGTGAACAGATATGTACATTCTTGTCCCATGTACAGGTAGTCATTACATTTCCCTCTTTGAGCCGTAACACACATACGGTAACTGCTGTGTAGTGCAGTCAATGTCAGGATATTTGCCAGATATAGGTAGAATGAAAAGAAGGCTGTATATTTACTGCAAAATGTAGAGTGCCCCCACCAGATAACTCTTGAGACTGTCATAAAGAGTAGGCCCTATACTCGATATACTACTGTATACTGTGTGTATATCAACCTATTGTTAATGATATTGCATTTAGAATGTTTTATATAGAGTCTTATACAACCTGATATATACAGTATGCAACAATATTACAGAATATCCCACATTTATGTATTATATACTTAGCAATATTAGGCTTTTTACATTAAGCTCAATTATTGAGAGAACCCTCTGTATGGTTTTTTGAACAGATGAATCCTAAACTGTAGTCAGGAGCGGAGCCATAGGATCTTTAGAGAAATCACAAGTTTATGACTTCATAATTTGTTGTCTCTTCAACTTCTGGTAGCTTCATGTAAACCGGTAGTTTCCCTCTGACAGTTTGTATTGATCCGGTTTGACAGGTATGATCTGTGAAAGAAGTAGAGCTAAGTAAATCACTGGGAGACTAGTTATTATGGTACTGGAGACATATCATTGTTTTTAAGTGCCTGTGGAAAAGTGTGTTTGCGCGTGTGTGTGTGTGTGCGTGCACACGTACATGTGTGTGTGTGTTCCCCAATTACTGGGACATTTGCCAAACTGCGGCAAAATCCTCCCTCCCAGCAACAAACAACTTAAGCCACAAATGTCCCATAAACAAATTATGGTCTCGTTAGAACAAATATAATATTTAACAGTATAATATACAGTTATATTATAGTTGTAATACTGTACACCACCCTTTATAGAAATATACCAGGGAGACCATGGCTGCAAATACACAATGAAGTGAAAGAAAATACAGTAAATTACTATAGTGAAAGAGAATATGATCCAGAGGCAAAATGTTATATCAGTTATGGTTTTATACTACATATTTTCTAGTTTCATTCTAAACAGGAAAACATGTATTGTGTGTATCATTTTGTTGCCTTGTCCTCTGTTTACAGTCCACAATGTTGCTGAAATGGTCACAATTCTAATTAATCTAATTCATCTAATTGTTAATAACATTTAGCTGAAGCTATATAAATTGGTACTGGGCAGTTAACAATACTCAGCAACAAAGTAGATATTTAGAAATGTGCAATAGTTTTATGTAATGTGAGTCATTATAAATTCATACATCCATATACTTGATCTGTCATGGTCAGGGTTTGATGTCCCTGCCATGGGGTTTCCCCTTCACACAATTACTAATCTTGGACTTTGTCTGTGTCTTGTCATTACACACACCTGGTGCCCATTCCCCTAATTAGCCTTAGTATACGTAGCCTCTGTTTCTCCCTGTCCTTGTCGGTTATTGTTGCTGTTCTGGTGAGTGGTTTTGCGAATGTCAATAAAATTATAATTGTTCTAACCACTAACCTGCGTTTGGTTTCTGCCACCCCACTCGACCCGTGACAGTCATAGCATAGTAACCTCCCTTTTTGTACATTCTGATCAATAACCTCATTAAAGTGAAACGTCTGCTGACCTGATTATTAAGTCATAAACTATACCTTTCTGCTTACCAGTGTCTAGGTTAGGGAGGGATGGAACTATTTCATCTCTTGAAAATAGTCATAAAGAGGAAAGCGCTACACTGAATAAACAAATCAGCTTCCCTGCCAAAACAAGGAAGAAGAACTTCAAAGTCGGCCGTAATGGTTTAAAAGTCCAGCGTTGTAAAACTTTTTCCTAACTGACTCACAGAGAGCTTGTTGAATAATGGACTGAGAAACCACTGCCCCGATAGCAGACAGACCATTGCATAGACCATTTAACTGGCTGGTTTGTTTACATGCTCTGAATTTTGGATTTGTCGACAAATGTATTGGCTAACTGTGTTGCTGAAAGTTAATTTAGTGCATGCATTTACAGTATATATGTACAGTATCTCACAAAAGTGAGTACACCCCTCACATATTTGCAAATATGTGAGCATATCTTTTCATGTG
>JAODOY010012796.1:0-27941 GCA_025399855.1 Forbesichthys papilliferus | reverse complement strand
AGTAAACAAATTGAACTTTTCCACTGCAAGCCACAATGCTCTTTAGCCACACCCCACTTCTGACATCATCAGTTCCCATGTTTTCTTCTAATCCAGCTCTGCTGTACTTCACCTCTCTTTTGTTACCAGTTTTGCAAAAACACATTTGCCCTTTGATCAGCATTTTCTTGTTAAAATATATTCATATTTTCATTGAGGGGTAAAAACTGGTGATATTTTGCGATATTCCATTGGTTAAGCCTACACACTAATCAACACAAGCTATTTTATCTGGCTTGGTCTGTATGAAGATAGATAGGGTCTACGTTCAACATGGACTGCCATTGGCTATTGCACACTATTGGTTCAGTTGATTTGTAAGTCAAAATCTCCCACTGAAGCAACCCAACAAGTTCATGTCCGCTAATGTGCAAACTACAAGTATGACAGAATATTTGGAAGATTACGCCTGCATGCAGGCTAATATGAAATGAATGCAACAGCAGTCCATGTAGACAGAATATATTAATCTAATGCATTGGGACTAAATATTTTACTGGATGTCTGAACCTTTGGCAATGTAACAAGAGTGTTTTTGATTTTTATTTAATGGTGGGTTATGTACTGTAACTAGTTAGCAAGATATGAGTCTTAGGTGAGTACAGTAATCACCTCATAATATCAGTACATTGGTCTGACAAAAGATGCGCTTTGTAGTTGTGTGCACAAGCAAACAGTCCTGACTGCTAGCTTGGATCTTTTAACAAGTTGTTAAATCTCATGTCTGTGTCGCCCCCTCACCTTTCCCACCAAACAAAGCTATTTGCTATTGATTACTACTGAAGCTTCTAAGCTCAAATGGTATACAAGCCAGCCCTACAGTTCACAGATTGCTTCGCATTCTAGCTCGGCTTCTAGCTTGGCTATGTGTTTCCTGCCTCTATTACCTATGTAAAATGAGCCTCTTTTTGGTATTGTTTGTACATTGCCTGACCAGTCTATATTGATCTGCCTCTAGCTTTAATTAAACACTTTTCCTTCGGTGTGTGTCGTGTCTGCATCTGGTCCACGCCCCATGTTGTTACAGAAAGTGTATGCATGTATTGCAGACATGACAGATTTAGATCACTTTGTTGACATTTATGTCTGTATACGGTATGCACCATTTCCTAAAGGCTGTTAATGAAAAGTTGAAACAAATACACACACAGCTGATCAACACAACAGCTAGTTTTGCCCTAACACAATGTGCCCTGCAGATTGTGAACAAAACAAAGATGGAAGGAGGGAGCGAGAGCTTCCCTCTCTAATTCCACACACCATTAAATTGTAATTTCTCTGCTTGATATATTTATGCATTAAAACAGTACGGCCGCCTACCCAACCAATTACCATGCAGACGGGCTCCTCTCCGGCCAATAGAACCCCTCGTGCACACAGCCTTTTATGCACGCACGTACCCAGAATGTTGAAATACCATACTCCTGATATTTACAAAAAACAAAAGGCACACACAGATTGCCAAGCTTCGAAGAACTGCTATCTTAAACATACAGTGTGCTTTGTTAGATGTTTGGAACACAACACTTCTGGCAGACCTGATGTGCTGTGTACATACAGACGTACTTTATCTGTATAGTGTGTGTTAGAGTCATGGACCTGCTCTAAACATAGTTTAGTAGCAAGTATCTGCATGGTGGTGGGCTATTAGCCCAAACATGTCACAGCAGTAAAGTATGTATTTCCAAATAAATGAATGAAAGCCTTCTAACCACTGGAAACTGCTACTCATTTTGTTCCCTACATGATGTTGCATACATGGGCAGTGTGTGTGCATGTGTGTGCATGCGTGTGCATGCGTCACCCCCGCTGCACCCAGCTCTCAGTCAATGCATATTCCACCATCCATCAGCAGGCGTGCACAACGGCGTGCGCGACCAGTGTCCCGCAGGCTGAATCACGGGCAGGTTACTCCATCGCTCCCAAAACATTGTGGGAGCATGATGTATGTGGTGTCTGCTGGCAGTTAATGAAACACCACTGGATCTCCCAGAATGCCTCTGGAGCAGCAGCCAAGCTGCTACACACAACGCTCTCTGTCTCTCCTGTTCCATCTTAAAGTTTCTGTCAAACTCTGTGCACGTGACACACGCAATGAACACACCCTCACAATAACACATTCATAATTAATCATATCTGTAACCCCGCCCCTCTTTATTATTGTTGCTAACTGTTGCGGGGAATTCAAAGACAGATAGCGCGAAATAGAAATAATTCAAACATCAGAGGTTGAAGAAGATATGCTGATGCGTTCCGCTATTGTGCCTAATGATACAAAAATCATCTATCTACCAACCATAGGTGAGAACAAGTCTGACAAGGACAATCTCCATTCGTACAAAACTGTCCGAATGGAGCTCAGTGTCAAAAGGCTGTACACTACTTTTGGAGACAGAAAGACTGGATTTTGTACAGATTGGAAGCTGTCAAAACATGACTTCACAATGCCATGGACGAATATGTAGGCTCCAATATTTAACGCTAGATATGGTGGTGACGATCTTAATTGGAGGCAAGAGTATACAGTATAACTAAGAAGAAGCCTGTTTCACAGTAATAAATAGCAACAAAAAAAAAAACATCAAGGGCATTACACAGACAATGTTGCCTTACCATACTATAATGATTCCTGTTGATCTTTATATCCAGTTTACATCCCCATTCCCACCAATGCAGAAATAATGTAAATGTCTAATGCATACCTGTCAACATTGGGATTTGAAAATAAGGGACATTTTTCAATGCAATTATCCATTGAGTGATTAAATTGCATTACGACTAATTTCCAATTAAAGTATAGCAAGCAGCACGAGCCATGGGTGGATGTTTTATTAGAGCTATAGTTCCAAACATCTCCAGAAGTCACCAGTTGACGTCATGCACTAATTTGCATATTGATGATGTCATCTAGTATTTATTTGCATAAATCTAATTTGTTTTCTCTGGTTTTGATTATTGCGGAAGGAGGAATACAATAATGTTAACTTGCTGAATTAGATTGATTCAATAGAAACATCCTCAACAAAACAGAAACAAGTTTCAGAGCGAGAACATCAACATAACCTTTTAAACACACTACAACCAGTAAATTCCCACTCGAGCGGCATCCTCTTGCCTGCCCACACACACACATATATACGTTTCATTCTGGACACGCGCTACGGCGCTGTATAAAATATTTCTCGCCTTTTCCCTGGTTGTCTGAATAAGTCACTAATGCTACATCTAGCATGAAAGTTGCCAAGTTGGAAAACTGCACCCACCAACAAGACAAGAAGAACACAATGCTTTTTTGACTGAATGATTTCTGTCACTAGTGTTACAGCTGATGTTCTCTACTGACCCCAGGTAGCACAGCTTTACCCATAGGAATGTAGAAAACATCATGGCCCGGCGTTTATGCCGACAATCGTTGACAGCAGAGCCATGTTATTTCCAAGGTCGGCAGACTTTAACAAGAAGGTGTGTACTGGTACCTGTTAGCCTTCAGGTTTTTGAGCCGTGCCTCAAGGTCATTCAGCAGGTTGACCTTCTTACAGCACTGAGAACAGTAGACGTCCAACACATCACTGTACAGCTCACACACCTTGCTGGGGGTCTGGCCAGCACTGCTTGCACACGCACGCACGCACGCACACACACACACACACACACACACACACACACACACACACAGGAGTGAAAATAAAGAACAAGCAACTAACAGCAGCCAGGTGGTGTGGTTAAAGTATTTGTAGAGGTCATCATGTCAGTGTCATGCACTCTGCCCACCTGGACGGCTGAGAACAACCCATGTCAGAGTATCTGTTGCCAGGCTGCTCGTTGTCGGGGCAGCAGGGGCTGCTGGGAGTGTAGTCTCCATCTTCTCCCTCCCCGTAGTCCTCAAACTGCTCCTCCCCCGAGATGACGGACGCAGCCGACGAGCCAATCAGCCGCCCCGGGCTGCATACATGACATACAATTACCTCTTCATAATAACATTTATTTTTAATAGCATAAGTCGGCAATCAAATATAACTCTAACCCATTATTTTACAAAACATCAAACAGAAATGTTCACTTTTAAGAACTATTCCAGATATTTTCTATTCAATATCTAGAGCAATGTCACACTGACCTTTGACCTCGTGCCTCATTGTCAGTGCTGCTGTCCATGTCACACTCTACATCACCCCCACCCTGTTGGCATGCACTGTACTCTGGGTAAGGGCGTGTGCACATGATGATGGGCGGGACGAGTCTGGCCTGACCGTTCTAAACAAACAAACAAGTTAAAGTCAGGGTCAGTCATTCTTGTTTACTTGGAGCTCAAATCAAAACAGTATTATTCCGCGGCGTCGTCTCAAACATAGGAATGCATTGTGAAGCATATTGGTACTACGGCTTTGTTGATGTAAGAGGTGTTCGCCACTTTGCTAATGCTCCTATTTACGGACCCAGGGCTGTGTAGAAGTATCCGATTCATTTTTCAACACGCACAGAGAACGGTAAGCTAGTGAAATGCAAGGAGGTATTTGTTGAATTTGACAAAAAGTTTATTATCTTACATTTAGCCTGCAATAGCTGACTATACCTTTAATAATAAATACTAGTGTCTAGCCTGAAGTAGATAATTTAAGATAGATTTCACACAGGGCCAGTCATATTGGTGCAGTGTCATCATTTCACTTCACATAATTAATCAGATTGAATCTAAAATATTTCTTATTTCTAAATATAGTTTTTTGAAACCCAGTCTGGAAGTTGTTCAGCATGAAGGAAATGAAATCACTGGCAATGTTTTCATGCACACAATATTCAGTTTTTGTCATTATTCTGAAAGTGACAATATTTCTAATAGGCTGTTTACATGTCTACTTAAAATTAATATTCCACTAACATGTCATGGCATGTTAACATGCAGCGGTACATACTGTATTCACGTCCTAAAGCTATGCCTTTTAAATAAGTTACCAGCTCTTCAGAGGAATTTTCCTACATTTTCAACTGCACAAATGTTGTAAAATTTGGGAAAATGGAACGTGTGCTATTTTTCTTATTTGCAACAAATACGTTTTTTTATCAAAGATTTCTGCACACAGTATTTTACCATAAACAGGCAAGAGACCCAGTGCCATAAAATGCAGTAAAACCCCCACTTGAAACTCATATTCACAATCTGCTGTATATGCTCCTAAAACCCAAATAATACTGGAATATCCCACGTGTCTTAATTAGAAAATGCTAAATTCTGAAAAAGAACTAATTCTTAATATCCAATATGCCGTTTAAATGACGCCTATCAAATTTGTAATATTGCCAAAGTCAGAATAATAGTGGAATAGCCTGCAGAAGCCTGTGGAGTGGTATTTTAACTCAAGACAGCCCCTGGGTTGATGGACTGCACAGGGAAATGGGACCTTCTGCAAAACATGAATACAGCACGACCTAGATCTGTGTGTGTGGATATGTGCTAGTTAATGATGCATGCACCTGGTTTGGTTATGCCATGGCGTGGGTGTAAGCCTGTTTGTAACTGGTGTGTATGGAATTGTTAAAATGCTCAAAAGATTAATGCTACTCTTTGCTATGCTAATGCTATGGTCCTCACACGCTTTGGATAATGCTTTCAACTTGTACAGTTTGTGTGTGTGCGCGCTCGCTGTGGTTTCATTGGGATGGTCTCATTCATAGCTTGGGATGGATTCATTCGCAGTCATAAATTATACACATTTCTGTCTGGGATGGATGCAAGGGTGTGTGTGTGTACAGAACAGAAAAACAAGGGTTGGTCATGACATTTAAATAAATCACTATATATAATAACAGGAATTAGCTTGTGGGTGAACACCCACAAGCTAATTCAGGCTATATGTTGTGCCACTACACAATACTATACCATATAGTAGCCCATTAGGATGGGATAAAGCTGTTACCACTCATTATCACAGTAATTCATTTATAAATATAACAAATGAATACACTTATAAACATATAGAAGAAGTCTATGTACCTAAGTCCTAGGAACAAAATGCAATCTCAACACACACACACACACACACCTTAAAATACGAGTTTGTGATAACTGGCATTGGTCCAAAGACCGTCCATGCAGTAGTATGCATTACATAGAAATATATTTGTACAGAATACAGTAAATGCTCACACACACACCTTTTCAATCGAAGGAAGGTCCCACGTGTCCTCTCTAGTGTGTAGCCGTCATTGTACGTTGCCCAAACACAAACGCAACGACACAGCGGGCTAGCGTTTCAGCTCACACACATGGAAGGTCATTCATCCACACCACACACACTGATGCTATGGTGTTGGCAACAGTTGCCGGGACAAAGCCATACCTCCTGACAAATCTATCTCATTCTCTCTCTCTCCCCCTCTCTCGGTTGTTGCTAGGCAACTGTTCAGCTGGGCCGCCCCTTTGCGGTGACATCAGTGAAGTTCCAGACTGCAACAAGCAAGCAGGTCTCTCTCTCTCGCCATCTCTGTGTCTCTCTATTATTGTATGGACTGCAGACTGTTGATGTAAGCCAAATTGCCCCTCGGGGACATAAAAGTTTTACTCTTCCCTACCCTACTCTCTCACTCTGTGTCTCTCAATGTCTCTCTCTCTCTCTCTAGAACAGTTCAAATAGCCTGGCTGGTATGTTTAATTCCCTTTTCTTTGTGGATAACCTACTGATGAAATTATAAAACAATCATGCAACTCAAAGTGAAAACGGGTAGAAATTAGTTCTAAGTAAATAATGTGCGTTTCTAACTCACAGGTCACTCAAAAGTCTTTACATTTTTGCCTCACATTCACACAGCAATGTTGGTGTCAACCATACAAGGCACCATCCAACACATTGGAGCAGATATAGGGTTAAGTGTCTTGCTCAGGGACACCTCGTCACTTAGCCAGAAGGTAGCTGGGATCAAACCAGTTCATGATTTATCTACTTCAAATAAGACAGAACACCATATCAATAATTTTCTAGAAACTACTTTTTATTTTTAGTTTGGTAAATCAATTAATTACATTTAAATCATGTAATAATAAAGTTTACTAAAACTGTGTTACAAATAAATAAATAAATAGAGATAGGATACATATTATTTACTCAGAATAAATAGATGTATTGGTCCTTTTGTAAATTAATTTTGTGCCGTAGAGCACTCATCGGCAAACACAGTGACATTAAACAAAGCAATGAACACTAGTAGCACCAACAAACATGCATCTCACCATAAAAAGTGCTCTAATTGTGATATTCATTTTGGTAGTATGAGCAGCATCAATCCTCTCACACACAGATTGAGCTATTCTTTTTTGTTTCCCAGTTTGTTCAGTAATGAAATACTGGCAGGCATGAATGACCTACAAGTCTGACTGGTTGGGACAGGCACCGTATACCTGTCTGCCTGTATAGGGTGTCTATACGTTATGTCAGATATGTCTGTCTGCTCATATAAGCTAAATAGTGGATGTGTCTCCAGTATTCACCAGCCCTTTCCTCACCACTAGAGACTCACAGAGTCAAGCATTTCTGCTGTTGCCCAGCAATCTTACTGGCCATGTTGACTATCTTATGCAAATTGGTTTTATTACACACTGATAATGAAACATACCAGGCAATGGAACAATAAGCTAATACACTCTCCACAAAGGAGTAATAGAAGTGGGGACATCAAATGGGAGAACATACAAGGTTCAAACACTTTGTGTTTGTTGTGTCAAGATGCTGTGCACCCAACAGAACACTGTATTTTCACCGTCCCTGTGTGTTCAACTAATGAATGGCTGCTGTACTCACAAACATAATATGGTTGGAAGACATCTCAGTGGGGCTGCTCGGCTAGGTAGCAAGTCACCACCACTCAACCTCACCTCACTTCTTCTATGGTGGAATTAGGAGGCTCAACCATCTAGAATATAGACAGGCAAGAGCCCCTTGTGGTATCTCTGTGTAACTTCACGTAACACAGCATTTCCTCATTCTGGGAAAAGTCAAGTCAGTATGTTTAGATAACAACCACTGCTTATGCCTTGGTGCCTTCAGCTTTGCAGTGTGGTAAGAGCAAGTGGAGGACCAACCTGGTAGATGTAACCATTGTCTGTGACAGACGGCTGGCTGCAGGGG
Source organism: Forbesichthys papilliferus (assembly GCA_025399855.1). NCBI lineage: Eukaryota > Metazoa > Chordata > Actinopteri > Percopsiformes > Amblyopsidae > Forbesichthys > Forbesichthys papilliferus. Next base: position 19,782 of record JAODOY010012796.1, on the reverse strand, counting down.
GCGCTGCTGCAAGATCCCAGCACTGTCTTAAACATCTCCTCACAGCCTGCGGGGGAGGGAGGGGAAGGAATGGTGGACATAGGTAACCTTGAGAGTGTCTGAGGTCAGGATAAAAGGATGACGTCCAGATTATTCTTGTCATCTGTTGTCTATTGCCTGATATTGTGGCATAAAGAAATTTAACTGTGTGTCCAGAATTGCGGCTGGTGTGTGATGTCATTAAAGGGAAGATAAGAAACAACACAAACCATTAAAGGTTACATTTATGCTTGACATTGCTTTATGACTTTATGTTAACAATTAATGTTACCAGAAAAATTACTATTGACCAGTTGAGACATTTCTGATTAAACCTGTAATCAGGTGGCAGGTATCTATGCTGCAGTATCTGATGTCACAAATCATATTAACCAATCACATACTTATTATGAATTAGGATTATTATTATGATTGATTATGATTGAAAAATAATCCTATACTTCTACACAGCCCTGGCTTTGTCAATAGTAACATAAACAAAGTGGCGAACACCGCTCGTATCAACCAAGCCGTAGCACTGCACTGAGCTTCACAATGCATTTCTATGTATGAGTGTGCGACATTGTTTTGATTTGAGCTGGAAGTTAGCAAGTATGACTGACCCTGCCTTTAACACCTGCTGCCTCCTCTTTCTGTACCTTTGATAGTAAACACTCCACGACAGAAGTCTTTGAAGTTCATTTTCCCGTGAGCGTTGGGATCCAGGACCTTGGTCAGATCCTTCACCTGCAGCAGGAGATAGACAGAAAAACACAGACAATAATATGAGATGATCATGATACCAGGAGATCAACAGACATTTTGATTCCTACAGTAGCTTTGTGGGTGTACGTTGATTCAATGATCTGCATGTCAGATTTACATCTAAAATGTTCTCTAAAAGTAGTGGTATACAAATAAAAGCAAAACAAAAATGATAAAACAAATCTGAGACAGAGAATGTGTTATAGATGAGACTGTGTAAAAAGGGTATATATATATATATGTGTGCAGAGGTGAGATACATGAGAAGCATGGCTGTGCCTAACCTGTTTGGTAAGGGAGATGATTTGGCATGAGCCTGAAAATGGCAATGTGATATGATTCTGTCTGTGCTTTAGTATCTGTTGTTTCCATAGGCAACATATTTATTATATGTTGTAAACATAATGTAAGGTGACAGCATTGATGGTCTGCGCTGGGAAGCTAAAAACAAACCGTGGCCATATGTATAAAAGTAAACATAACAACATAATGAAACAAGATACCAGTTTATGAAACTAAAACAGTTCCACCAGTGAAAACCTTCATGGAAGGACATTCTGCCATCTTCTTGTTTAGGTTTATAATAGAGGGTGAATGCTGAGGGTGAATGCCGTTACCCCTCAAACGCCTGTCTAGCATCAACATTGGACTAGTACGAGGAGCAGGCAGTCTTTTTCAGCTCAGCCAAAGCCTTTTCAAAGTCACTCCACAGGCTTACATAAAAAGCATTAAAAATGCACTGGGCTGACTGCGTCCCTGGTGATTCTATAGAAAACATCACAGCCACCATAGCAAGGTCATGTAATGTGAACAGAAATAGAACTGCTTTCATGGTTGGATCTCTGTGCAATAGCTAAGATTTTGAAATATCCTACACACACATCTGCGTATCATGCTTCACTATTATTTTATGATCACTTGCAGATACCAGATTAAATCAATAAAGAATGATGTAAACAATTTAATCAGAAACATGCAATCCTTTGAGCTGAGAGTAAAAACAGTAAGATATGATCTCTGGTCAATATGTATATTTCCCTGGTGAAGCAGTTCCAAGAAGGAACAGTAAAAAAAGTGGTAAAAATAGGACTGATAATGTCTAATAATAGTTTGATCCGTATAGTGCCACATAGACTATACAGTGTGACGAGATATGTGCTAACTTCAAATAGTAATGAAATTTATATACAATGGGAGGATGTGAATGAACAGGAGATTATTGATGATCAATGTTGTATAACAGCTATTATACATATTGGCAGCTCTCATGGATTGCCTTACATAACTTTCTACAGCCTAATCAAATTCAAAGTAATTTATCCTTTTTGGCTAGCTTTTGAGTTTTATGTTTTTTGTTCTTTTTGTTATCTGAATATAGTATAATACATACTGGTTCATAGGTCAATATCACAAACAGGATTGGTGACAATGATGTTTGTGATATTTGATGTTTGTGAAACCCTCCATATCCAAAGCTTTTAGCATTTCTGAATGGATCTCATCAATCCCTGGGGCTTTGCCACTGTGGAGTTGTTTCACTACCTCAGTGACCTCCCCCAAGGAAATTGACGACGATCCCCATCAACCTCCAGCTCTGACTCTATCACAGAGAGCGTGCCTGATTCAGGAGCTTGATTCCTTCTACTAAAGCCACGTGACCAATGACTTTAGTTGCTTTGTTTAACAAACACCCATGTGACTGCTTCAATATCTGCTTCAAATGTTTTCACGTGTGCGTCTTCGTTGGTTTGGTGTGTATTGCGTGTATATGCTATGATCTGGTTAAATCACTGTTAGTGCTACATTGGTGTTCTAATCTAGTTTACTGATAGTTGAGTGTGTCTGTCTATAGGCGTTCATTCATTTAGGATACTTATATTCTTTCATGACAGTCTAAATAAATTATCTCTCAAACATAAACATGTCCATATCCACAATGCGATAACTTTATCGTTAAGTGTTAGCCTGCTCGGAGTAGCTATGCAATGACGTATTTGTATTAAAGTATTAGGCTAATTAATTTATGAATATGTCCATTAATCTTTGCTTTAAGGAGATTCATGTGTCAGCTGTAAAATATGACAAAACAGTCCTTCCCAGACGTTCACCAGCAGAGGTCCTCATCAAGCACTGCTTTGAATAGCATTGAGTAATAAACCTATTTTGGATACAATTGTGGTGAAGCTCCATTGGTCAGAAATAGATTTAATACTCAATCCTGAACCTAAGAGACCATCTCTGACTGTTCGCCCATGGTGATGGGAGAGTATAGGCTACAGGGCTCATTCACTTATATAAAGGGTTAGCTTGTTTCACTTGTATCTTGTGCTGACCTACTTTGTCCTTCACAAAGCAGCTTTCAGTCCAAACTGTAACAGAGCACTGGCTCATTATGGGAGGTGCTGTATGCGTTCAGCATCAACAGACCCTGATAGGCTGTTTACGGCAGGTGGGCAGAACTCCCTGTATAGCCTATCACTGGTCTCCCACTGATATGATGCATGTGAGGCTGCCATCGCCATGGCGACAGAACACGCAGGGGGAAAGGAGCAGCAGCTTCCTCTTCAGAGCAGGGGCTGTTATTTTTAGCTGCAGGTACCAGGAGTGATAGAAACACATGTAACCATGCATCTATATTCCATAACAGTGTACATCTTAATCATTTACAGATTACATAATGTCCTGACTCCTGCTAAAAATCTTACCAAACTTCTGAGGGCCATCAATGAATAACTGTGTTTTCCATCCATTTGTCAGAACATGACATTCTGGTAAAGAACTCTCACCATCTCCTTTTTAATGTAACTAAAATGTGTTTATCTGTTGAACAAGACAGAGACACAGAAAAACACACACACAGAGAGAGAGAGAGAGAGAGAGAGAGAGAGAGAGAGAGAGAGAGAACCATCCAGTGTAGGCTACAGTGGTTAAGTTTTGTATCCAAAAATGTATCAGGAGCTCACTTTCTCAGCTACCTCTTGGAGAATTTGCTTGAACAAGAAAAAAAGAAAATGTAATGAATGTAATGTGTGTCTGTACCAGACATGTGACTGTCACTGGAACCACTGCCAACAAACTAGTCCCTCAAAAAGAAAATGCTGGTGTCTCGGTTAAGGTCTCCATTATTCTTAACCAAAGTATTACCGTTGCATGTATAGGCAGCTTTAAACATTCACACATGCTTCGTTAAATTAGTTATAATTTATCACGCACTGACGACTTCAGTTTAAGCTGTCATTACATCTCTTTAAACGCTGTCATCTGCATGAAAAACAGGTTGCTGCACATCCAACACACTTCTCAATAATGAGCAACTACTGACAGCAAGGGGCCCAGGGCAGATCGATTTTTCCTAATACGGTAGTGTATGCTGTGTAACAAGGCTTGTAAGGACGTAACGGGAAGTCTATCGGTTGACTGCCTCGGTCAAGATGCTTACCTCATCCCCTTGGGCGAACCGGAGACCAAGGTCCACGAACCGCTCCACGCGGATATAACCGTCTGCGTCCTCGTCGCACGCGTCGAACACCTGCTTGAGCTTCTTCAGGAACTGTAGGAGCTGGTCCTGGTCGGGAAATGCCGTTCCCTCCATCGCACAGTCCGGTTAGTCGGTGACTGGTATGTTAACAGACAGACAGGAGATAACGCTCCGTCGTCGCCATCGTTCCCGACCTCCGCTTCTGTGACGTCGGTTCCCCTCACCCCCACCCTCACAAACGAAACCGACCATTTGGGGTGATGATAAACCACGCATAAATCAGGAAGATGACATAGCAGGTGTATTTCTATAACAATGAGTACTTCTATAATGTGTGAAATAACACGTAGTCAGATACTATTTTGTACAAAATTTATTTACCAATTATATACAGCCACATTACAAACCATAAAACATGTTGGCCAAGGCCCTATTCCTACCCAGTCCCAACTAAATAAAAAATGTTTTTTCACAAATCTAAAATGAGACAGTTAAGATGTATTTGTGCTCAAGCTGTGTCCATAGATAATATGTAATAAGGACCTTTGAAATTAATTGGCATTTTTTTCTTTTGACAAAATATTTATGCCGACAATAAACTGAAATATAATACAATACAAGAGCAAAATATGGACTAAATAATTTACATTTAACCCCCCTTCCCCCCAAAGAAGGCATTGATTAGGAGGGGATTCAAATCTGATGTACTTTCTTCAAATTAGTGGAGCAGTCATAGGCTCACAAAACATGATAAACTGTAAATGTATGTGTCTCATTTTACAGCTATGAGTCCATATTGCTAAGAAGTCCAGTAGAACCCAGGTTGGGCTTCTACAGAACAAGTCTAGGCTCCAACAAGGAATCCCAGCGCTCTGCCACCTGTAGATAACACAAAAAAAAGATGCACTCAGTTCACAACACACACAGAAGTCCTGTTTTTTGTGTTACATATGCTTGGGTGATATATTACAATATTGTCTCAACATATATTCATTATTTGCAACATTCCTGAACAAAATACCATCCAATGTCATGGTACTGGTACATATGTAGTTATTTTTTCCTCGTGTGCATTGATGAGTAGTCACTTTACTTAGTACACTATACCTTTAACACAAACATGTATTTGTAGTCATTATCTCTGGTCAGATCTATCAGATGAAATACCCTCCCAAATAGTAAGCACGACTTACCGAGGACCCTCGGGAGACAGCATACTCCACTCTCTCTGAGCCATCAGGGTCTTCATAAACCAGGTCAAACTTACCAGGTTCCACTGGAGCTGAAGAAGAGACTATGGTCAATTTAGGGAACAGTCTAGAACTACAGAACATCATTTGTAAAGGGCTATCAATATGGGTAGACAATATTAAGCGTAAACTCCTGTTAGGGTTGAGGGTTAATGTTTAGATAACATAGGCTGGTGGAACAGAGGCTATATACAGAGCGCCGCGCGCCATACTCTAAAAACCACCCCACCGGGGGGCAAAACGTTCTGAGCTCTATTGACTTTGCATTGCGTTAAGATAAGCTAATGGGATTTCTGACTTCTACAAAATAACAGAAACCTTCCTAAAAGCTGTTGTGTGACAGGATGCACTACCCACAAGGTTAAGAACCCAGAACTAAGTGTTCATAACTGGTCGAACAGAAAAACGTAGCGGAGAAGCGGAAAAGGAGACTAAACTGGATACAGAGGATACGGAGGATCAGGTTAAGGGGGTGTTGTTTGTTTCCATGTGAAATGTAGGTTGTAAAGCCCTTTGAGACTGCAATGTGATTAAGGGCTATAAAAATAAAATTGACTTGACTTACAGACAATAATAGACACACGTCATATTGAATTGACTACTACGCCTAGGTAGACACAAACGGTATTCCAAATGCTTTACCTGGTAATTTATTAATTTCACCATGCTAAATTAGTATGTCGGCACTCTATGTCAACCAGTCACCACAGAGGCATATTGAATATGAGGATCCCACATTTGACCTAATTTTGCCTGATAATGTCCCATAATGTCTGACTGTACGTGCTTTGCTCTCCTCAAAACTTAGATTTTTCTGTTATGAACAATTAGTTCTGGGTTCTTACAACAGCTTTAGGTAGGTTTACAATTTTTGGTATCAGTCACAAATGACATTGCTTAGCTTGATGCTAAGATTTATATAATTGACACCGTGTACAAGCACCTAGAAACACCTACATCTTATGTAAGACTTTTACTTGCTGACTTAACAATATGCAGCCTCACGTTCTGATTGAGAGACTGGCATCTTACTTTAATCTCCCAGATCAGCTTCTCATGCAGAGTTCAAACTCTCTCACTGAGGGTCCAGAAGGTTCTTGTGAATGGTCAAATGTCAAACCTTATGCTATCAAACACAGGATCTCCTCGGGGTTGTGTGTTGTCACCCTTTTTATGTATCATGTACACTGATAGCTGTAGGACTGCTCAGGATAACACATTTATTGTTAAGTTTTCTGATGGAACTGTTCTCTTATCCCTTCAGAGTCTGACCATGGTCCTGCTTTACATGAGTTCATTAAATGGTGTGATGACAATTATCTTGACCTTAATGTATGAAAAACTAAGGAAATTATTATTGATTATAGGAACAACAGTGAACATTCAGCTAGTGTCATACATGGAGAGGGGGTGCATATAGTGGAGTCTTACAAATACCTTAGTACTGTGTTTGATTGTAAACTAAAGTTTGATATGAACACATATTCTATTGTCAGAATAGGTCAACATAATATATTTAATGAGGAAGTTGAACTCTTAATGTCAGTAGAAATATCTTAAATAACTTTTATTCTTTATTGAAAGTATTTTAAGCTTTTCCTGCATCTGTTGGTTCAATGGATTATCCATTAAGGACAAGAACAGTCTGTATGGCATTGTCAAGGTTTGCTCCAAGATCATTTGAGTCAAACTGAGAGACTTATGTTCCCTCTTGGAGAATCAGACAAAAAAGTAGGCAAATAATATTATAGGCCAACCTAATCATGATTTGTCTGCAGTGTTTGAGGTGAAGCCTTCAAGGCGCCGTTACCATGTACCCCGGAGGAGAACAAACCGATACTCCAACTCCTTTATAATTAATTAATATGGCATGTTCATTTAAAAGGCAGGGTCATTCTCGAGAACCTTTGCTAAATTCAAGTTCAAATCAAAACCTTATCCCTCTGTGGCCGCCTTACACAGACGCATTGTTAAGCGTAGTACAGCTTTGTTGATGTAAGCAGTGTTCGCCATTTTGTTTATGTTCCTATTTACGGAGCCAGGGCTGTTTAGTAGTATCAGACTATTTTTTCAACACGCACAGAGAGCATTAAGATAGCAAAACGCAAGTAGATATTTGGTGAATTTGACAAAAAGGGTATGAGCTTACATTTAGCTTCCAATAGCGGACTACTCCTTAGAAGTGTAGCACACAAACATATTTAAAATTAAATGTTTAAATCATTACATGGCAGGATAGTTAAGTCTCAGACTTTAGTTCTTTTTTTAAATTAAGATACAGAGAGAGATGAAGTAAAGTAAGATTTATCATACCATAAGAAACGCTAAGCAGCTCCAGCTCAATTTGTTGAGAAGCTGGGTCAAAGCTGACAACCTTGCCCTCCTGTGATTAAGACCAGAGAGGTTTTCGTTAGACACGTCTGCATCAAGTTCACATCAACTGTACCATCAGACCACCATGTTAGAATACTGAAGCAGAACATTTAGTTTTACACCTTTCATGATTGGTTATGTGTGACTCACTTTATACTCCGACACCTCCGGTGAATAATTCTCAGTCAGCTCTAGCAGCTGTGAAGATACACGAACATGCACACACACACACAGTGTTAACTAAAAAGAAAAGCAGAAAAATTGGGTGCTCGCTGAAGCAGTTTAAATGTTATTACACATAAGTTCCAAAAATACTGCTTTATTATCACATTTCTCTGACATGTACAGTAAGCAAACATTAGAAGACTAAATTAAATTTAAAAAATCAAACATGTCGTCAGAGCATTTGCAAATATTTGGTTATAAGGGCTAGTCAAAAAAGATTCAACGACCTATAAATAGGTTTACATCCAAAATGTTCTGCCTAAGAACAGAAGACATATGCATGCAAGAATAGGATTATATGTAGTTTACCTTGAATGCAATTTTCTGGCCCACTGGTGGAGGAGCAGCTAATAGAGGCAGAGAGCTGTAGTCCCGTTTGGGGGCGACTTCAACCTGGCTCTGGACAAGGGACATATGCAGTAGTGAACACGTCATATAATACACCTGGGTGCGTTCAAAGTCGGGAAACGTGTTAGATTTCAATTGCAACCTAAGTCCAGCATCCATGTGTGTTTGCTGAGTACTAGGCCTACCTCAGACTGTGTGTGTGCGCTCGCATTCGTTCGCAGTTAGCTAAATGCAAGAGGCGAACTGACTGAAATGTTTGTGAACATTCATGCCAGCAGCACACTCACAGCAGGCCTCAGATAATGTGTGGTTCACCTGGCTACAAAGGCGAAACACCACCACATGGGTGTCTCCAGACACAAAGTGTGGAGTGGACCTTCAACCCATGTGGTGGTTCACGGCAAGAGGGGTGCTGTTACGAACCTGGAGAACCACAGAGGTGTTGGTGAGTGAGTCACTGTGGTAGGATATCTGCTCACGCCGGTGGCTGCTGTCATAGTTGTAGCCGAACTCCGCACCTCTCCCCCTCGCTCCCCTGCCACTGGCCCCACGGCTCTCTCTTCCCCTGCCCCGGCCTCCACCTCTGCCCCTGCCTGATGGCTCACTGGGCAGCGGCATGTCCCTGGGCGGTGCCAGCCCCATTCCTAAGCCTTGTCCTTGGAGAGGCTTTTTGATCACCAGCCGGATCTCCTCTTCAGAGCTGCTGTCTGAACCAGAGCTGTGTTCAGGGTGACCTGTGACCTTATGAGCAGGAAGACCCTCCCTGCTGCCAAACGCCTCGTTCTGACCACAGCTTGTAGGCTGGGAGGCAGACCCCGCTACAGGAGTAGTGGGAGGTTTGGGTTTGGGACAGGAAGTTGTTTTCACCTGGCTTTTATGGGGCTTGTCGGAGGAAGAGTCTGTGTCCGATGAGGAAGACTGAGAAGGCCGTGATTTTGGAGCGGGGAGTTTAGCAGGCACACTGGAGGGGGTGGGGAGGGTAGGAGGCTTTTTAGGTCCTGGTTTTGTGTGCACCTTTTTGGGAGCATCATCCTGCGCACTGCTGTCACTGGAGGAAGAGGAGAACTGTTCTTTGGCTTTTGTTTTGCCGTTCACTTGTTTTGCCATTGCCTGGACTGCAGGGCCCCTGGTGGACTTTGCAGACTGGTCTACGGGAGTTACTTTCTTTTTGGTAGAGGAAGTTGTTTTGGGCGTAGCTGTGGAACATTTTTCCTGGGAGTCTTTCTGCCTCCTCTTCTTCTTCTTCTTTGCAAGCTTTCTTGGTGCGTCTGTGATGATCATGTCACTGAATGCCTGTTCATCCTGCTTCTCATCACACTTTTCCTTCTTCCTTTTCTTTTTTCTCTGCAGACTCTGTACATTCTCTGCCGCTAGTTCATCTTCACTGGTGTGTCTCCGCCTCTTCTTCTTCTCTCTGGTCTCAGGTTGGCTACTGTACCCGTTCACAAGGACCACACTGTCAATCTTCACCCTATCAAACACGAAATGTACTGTTTCTGGTTAAATTACCTTAATTGCCGTGTACTTGGAGAGAGAATGGCGATGGTCACGTTGTTTACAAGGTTTACACTCACTGCATGACGTATATAAATAAATCCGTAAATATTTGGTTGAAAAGATGTATATAAAGCAGGATTCCAAATAAAGCAATCGTGTGTACAAACCTGATGCTGTCATTATCACGCACCACAAAGATGCTCTCTGTGTGGGGCAGGTAGCAGTCCTCGATAAACAAGTTCAAGATGCTTTCGTGCCCGAAATCAAATTTATCCCGGATGATACTCTCAAGATCGGCAACCACGCGACATTTATTCAAGTCAACCAACACCCAACACATGCGGCATTCACAAACAGCGGGCGGTGGATAGTCAAAATACAACCGAACACGGACAGAGTTTGAACTTGGGGCAGCCATTGCGTTTAAACAGCATGGGAAATTCGAACCTTGTGGATCTTATGTAAACTCAAGCGCATTACCGCTCCCTGCTGGTTTGGAGTCGACATTATTGGCTGGTTTGATTCTTCTATTTGAAAATGTTCAAAATGCACCTTTCCAATTAGCGTTGTAGCATTACGGGTGTGGTACCCTATATGTGTGCCGACCTTGATGCCGACAGCAAAAAAACGACCAGATTCAGACACGAAACTACCAGGTTCATCCAATCAACTGCCTCGTATTTTTTTTAAATATTTTTTGCAAAGTGCAGCCATTCACAAACAGTTTCAATGTAAGGCACCCCAGATGTTCTTGTGTGGGCATGTCAGGTTAGGTGACCCCTGACCCAGTGGTGTAGTCTAATTTTTTGTAGTGAGTATACTGTGATTTTCCCCTCCCAGCCTCATACTCCCCCTGTCCCAGAGGGACATATCTGATGATATCCCATCACCATACTCAACCATCATACTCTGAGGTTTCTGTAAACGTGCGCGCTACACGGTCGTGGTCTGGCTGCAGTGGAAAATAGATTCCAGAGCTCCCTGTTGCGCATACAAAGCATACGTTTCACGTGCAGTGTGTGGAAAGGAAATCTATTTTATTTTATGGCTATAACGCTAGAAAAACGTATTTAGCAGGACTAGCTAGAGGGAGTCCGTTCTTCAAAATAGTCCTCGTTGAGACGTGAATTCACGCTGTGCTGCTCTGTATGCTCTATGCCGTACGGGGTGAGCGAAGCGCACATTTATGTCCGTTTATTTTAGGCTATACAGTTCAGTTCGTAACACAGAAGGGGTGAATTCACTAGCCTAATGAATGTGTGAAAGTAATATCACATAATGTTGTTACGTATCCTTGCGCTTTTTTAAGTGGGTATACGCAAATCTTTGATCTTTCCTAGTGGGTATACGGCGTATACCTGCGTGTCACGCAGACTACACCACTGTCCTGACCATCCATGCCCCTGACCGACGGCGAAGTAAAAGTGAAGCTCGAGAGATTAGGGTGGTATCGCGAGGCTACTGGACTTCTGAACGTAATTTGCTGGTTGACAGTGGCGATAAATAGTAAGTCCCCTGACGTCCACTTTTTCAGAAAACATTACAAAATAACAATGTGTCAATGTGATAGATCAATTTATTTTAAAGCAGTATCCTAATTGGACTGCGCTCCGGCCATGCATTGCATGCACGAGTTCAGATTAAATAGAATCCTACGACAAGCACGTGAAGTCGGCTTTACAAGTAGGTCAGCTGACAACTGAGGTCACATGACCTGATTAAAAGCAGGCGGTGTCTTCGTCGATCGCAAGCAAGCAATCCTGCCAGTCGTCAGCAGAATCGTCTGATCAACAATGGGGCACATGAAAATACACTTAGCTTTAAGTGTAGCGATCATCGTTTTGTTCATAAATGCAGGTATGTGGGACAACAGTTTACACGTAGAACGGTTTAAATGTAGCTAAGATTGCAGAAATAATTCAATTTAACCATGTATATAGCCTCCACGTAAAAGTCTGGTTTATTAGCCCAAATGAAAGGAAAAGTATGCTATGGCAAATGGGTAATTCTATGGAAAACTTTTTTTTCTGTCCATGTACTTTACAGAACAATTACGCCTACTTACAAAATACTTTATTACAGTTTAACGTAAAATAATGTTGTTTGAAGAAATATACTAAATATAATTAAAGTAAGTTGTTCCTTGAGTAATGTCACTGTTGTTACGCATAACAACATTCTTATTTTGAAATAAGATGATCATACTGATGATATAATTTCTATTATATAATTTGGGATCTATAATTACTTTAAAATTACGTTCTCCTGAAAATCTATGATAAAAGGCATGTGTTAAGTCCAGCTGTCTCCTTTCAGTTATTAAAAAATGTTCTCATTTATTATCTCATGATTTAATAAGAAGCTTACAACTGACATCTACATTTATGTAAGGGAAATGTAAACATAAATAATTACAAATTAAATGAATTACATTATTTAGTAAGTATACCGACATATGCTGTCTATCAATTTTTAAAGTGTATTTCCTGGAAACTCACTGGTGCTATATCTGCTGAAGATGCTGAGAAATCATATTTAATATAATATTTTATTATTGCCAAAGGAGTAAGGTGACACCAGTGACAATTTAAAGGTACATGAGGTCTGTACATAAATGCAAAAACAAGGTGAAAGATAATTTAGCTGGCATTAATGTGTATGTATACAGTCAATGATTTAAGTAATAATGTGGTCTAATTTTAAATGTTAGAAAAATAAATGCATTTTAAGACATTTTGTCATTTCAAATGTGCCTTTTTTTTACATTTTTAACTAAAAGGATAATTTTTTATGACATTGGTATTTGACCTGTGATTTGTTTATTTTAATGAAAGCACTTTGACCCCCTTTCCCCCCACCGCCACCCCTTTGTCTGTGAAGAGTGCACTTAAATGCTTTCTTTCTCTGATGTAATAATAACAACAGGTGTTTCCAGTCCTGTACCCGGTACAGAAACATGGGGTTATGTACAGGTGCGTGATGGAGCACACATGTTCTGGTGGCTGTACATGGCAGACAGCCACTCTGCAAAATACACAGACATCCCCCTGGTCATGTGGCTGCAGGTAAGAGAGTAGCCTACTTCCTTACTTTTATTTGTCTGGGGCTGCAGGGGTGTATACACGTTATAACAATGTTGTGATGATCTTGGTCTATGTATCTATTTGTATGAATATGAAACCTTGAAACTATTGTGTTGCTGGTATAAATAACTAGATTTTACCATCAGGAATTAAAGGTTCATTTAAGGTAATCTGTTAAAACTGGATGGATGCGTTATACTCAGGGAGGCCCAGGTGGATCAGGAAGTGGTTTTGGGAACTTTGAGGAGATTGGACCACTGGATCGCGACCTAAAGCAAAGAAACACAACATGGGTACATTTTCTTTTCCTTGCCTTTGTTTAGTAAAGGGCATCATTGAGATCATATGCATGAAACCTATTGGATCTCATGAGCTTGTTGTGGGGAAGGTGTAGAGGACCATTGAGCCCTCTGGGAGTGGAGGAGCATGCTCTTTGAGAGTTACAAAGCAGAAATTGAGGCTCTTGTAGTGTAACCAGCGATATAATCATCAGCCATCACTTTGTACCTCACAATACTGAACCCAATCTCTGCTCATAATTGAATGCTTGCATCGACTGTAGTTGTACTGTACACATAAACAACACTTGAATCTGTGTAGACTATTTCCCCACAATACAGGGTCTTAACATCAGCATGTTGTGTTCAGGTTCAAGCAGCCAGTGTTCTGTTCGTGGACAACCCCGTGGGAACCGGCTTCAGCTACACAGACAGGCCAGAAGCCTACGCCACAGACGTGGCCACGGTGGCCGCAGACATGCTGGTGCTGCTCCAGCACTTCTTCACAGAGCAGGCAGCGATGCAGGTGGATGGATCCACACATCACACACACACGAATGGGGCTGGTCATTTAATGGGCTGTAACACTGCAAACACACACATCAAGTCCTAGACTCCATCTGAGCAGACATGGGCAGCCTACATATGTATTATTCAGATTTAACACACACAGACAACATTAACATGTTTTGATGATCTGATCTTTGAACAAGCCCAATTTTCTGGTTTATTGTTTATAGAACGTTCCATTCTACATATTCTCGGAGTCGTATGGAGGAAAGATGGCTGCTGCTATCTCAATGGAGCTTACCATGGTACACCCTCAATATATCTGAAACTACAACACTTCCCCATGTGACACGCTGTCACATGTTGCTATAGGGAAGGACTGGTGTCGGGGAAAGTACCAAACAAAACACTAAATATATGCTTTGTGTATGTCCCTGATTCTTCAGCCATAGTGTACCTTTTCCATGTAGTTTCCTAAATACAAGATACAATAAACTAGGATTGCTCCTATTAAAGGCAGCCATTAGTAATGATATTAATGTCAATTAACACTTACCTTTGAAATGGAATATAGTGTTTACAGCCAGGTCCTGGTCTATAGGTCTCACATATGTTTAGAGCAGATTTGTAATTTCATTTCAGAGAACACACATTATGCATTATATTTATATTTGTTATACTTAAAAAATTAAAATGCAAAATAATGCATCAGGAACAATCCATCATGGTGGTCTATATGGCTCCTGGTCCTGGTCCTGAGTCAAGAGTAACCAATTTCCATAACATGGATTAAACTGGGGAGCAGACATGACCTCTCAACATTTTATTTATTTGTTATTGTTCAGTGAGTTCAGTAGTGCACTGTAGTTTCATTTCAACTTTTGAGTTCTTACGATATATGTACAGATCATTTTTAGCGCTCAGATTACTGTAAAAATAAGCACATATTGTTTGACAGTTGAAGAATCCAATGTCAAACATACAGTATATTGTTTGTGTAAATTGAGGAGCAGTAAATGATTGATTTCAGTTTGTGTTGCACCGTGAACTCTCATTTAACACCTAGACGCTGACACATCCAGGTAGCTGTATTTAAATGGTGTGTGAAGATCCTCTGCTATGTTTATGTAATGCATGTCTTTCTACCCTCCTGTCCAGGCTGTAACTAAAGGGACTGTGAAATGCAACTTTGCTGGTGTGGCCCTTGGAGACTCTTGGATTTCTCCTGTAGGTCTGTATCTGTTTTTGTAGCATACATACAGTACACCGCTTTACCAGTACTGCAGGGTCTTTATTGTATGAGTGAGGACCCATATTTGGTAGTTGGATCATTATAGCAGCATTTTATGATGGGAAGGGGTGAACGTGTTTTGGTAAGAATTGCTTATCTATTGACATGTGCCCTGCTTACAGACTCTGTAATGACATGGGGTCCATATCTCTACACTATGGTGAGTAACAGCCACACTGGAGGCAGATATACTTGTGGTGTCCTCTTTAAAGACAGCGGAATGTGTACTGTTTGAGCAACAAAGCCTTATGCCAGCAGCTGTATGTGACTTCACATTCCCTCAAGGGAGTTGTTTCAAGGGTGTTTGGTCTTTCAGGTGGTTGAGGTTGCATGAGGTTAATGTTCTAATGATTCCACTGTGCTTCTTAATCTTAAAGGTATAGTCAGCGATTGTAAGATAAAACTTTTTGTCAGATTCACCAAATCGCCATCTTAGTTTTCTGTGTGGTAAAAATATATTACTATATAATACTATACTGCTCTGTAAATAGGAACACAAAGTGGCAAACAATGCCCTGCATTTCAATGTGCGGCAGAGCTTCTGTGAGAGTTTATTTTGATTTGAGCTCAGTTAGCAAGCGTCCTCTGTAATTACTTACTATCCCTTCCTTTGAAGGATGGCATACACAGAACTGACATCGCAATGTAAATCTATTACTTACTTAGTAGTTTGAAACTTCCCACTTGTAACCCAGCATAACTAATAGTTGGCCTATCTCCAGTCCCTGCTGGACGACTATGGCCTGACAGAGGTGAAGAAGGCTGCAGAGGCTGTGCAGCAGGCCGTGCAGCAGGGGGAGTTCAAGAAAGCCACGGAGCTGTGGTCAGTTGCAGAGAACATCATAGAGCAAGTAAGTATTGTTAAGAAACGCATGGTCTCAATCCCCTCTACATATTCAATTAAACCTTGATTTGTTCTGTGTACACCAGTATAATTTTCTAGAAAGCTTTGTGCTATAGCCTATTGAACACAAGCTAGTCTAGACGTTCTGAGGTGTTCCATCTGATGTTTTTCCCTCTGAAGTTGTTTACAGCATTTATCCAAAGCGCAATGCAATATAATTTGTCAAATTAACAGGAAAAACACCAGTTATCTGCCAGCAGAACATACAGAAGCCTAAGTACCAACAAAGTGCTAATTCTGTGCTTTTCACATTGTTCCTGGATAGATCATAAATGTTAGGTTTTATTATGTTTTATTTGTTTACCATGACACATTTTCTCATGTAGAAAGCTAGACATTTCCGTGAAATAAATGCTCTTACAAAGATCTTGTTACTTGATGTAATATGTTTTATAAAGAAGAATAGTACAGCTGACTGACAACACTTTCTGCTCTCTGCCATTATATAGCTTTTTGACTCTCTACATCATGACTCTTAAATGATGACCTGGTCCTAAGACAGCTCAATTGTTAGCCAGTAGAATGGCCAGACCCCAAAGGCAGTTATAAACAAAAAGCATTTTAATCCTGTTTTATCTGAAAACAAAATCACCTGGCTCCGTTGAAGCACTAAGACATTACCAGTTTAATATTTTCACCTCTGTGCTTACAGATTGTAATTACTGTAATCAATTATTTAAACTAAAATTTCCATCACAAACTTCCATCAGAACAACTGCTGTATTGTCTGCCCTGCATATTATCTGCCTTTCATCTGTAGCATTAATGGTTAGATATATGGTCTCATTGTATTGTTTCTTCTACAGAACACCAATGGGGTGAACTTCTACAACATCCTTACCAAGGGTCCAGATTTCAAGGATGTGGTCGTCAGTAAATCAGCTGGAGAGGATATTCTCAGTAAGATGAATAGGATACACCGTTAATGTAATGGGTGGATCACTCCTGTAGCCTTGTGAGAGAGCATTGGATCACAATCCATATCTACTCTACTCGTCACCCGGGATATGCCCTATAAAATACAGCTGAATTGGCAGCAAGGACCCACAGGGTTGCAACCGGCTTTAGTTTTCGAGGCAGGGCATTGGAAAGCGATGGTCCGTTGCCTGCTCAGTTTTGCATTCATGTGTGACCGCACCCCAACTCTAATTTGAATTGCCGACCATCTTGCCTTGTTGATTGTCTGGGCGGGACAACTCCAGGGAAAGTGGTTATCCAAATTGATTTAACGTCTGACACAAAAAACAGTAAAACAACTCAAAAAGCCCCCTACTGATATATCTAATATAGGAGAATTAGAAATGAGTAAAAAAAATAGTACAAATGTAATATGATGTGTTAATCATTAATTAACCACTCTGGTGTGACAATCACTTTCTGCATTGCCGTGACTACTATATGTGCACAAGTACACATACTGGAATAATGTAAATGAGCCTTTAAAGCAGGTTCCCAAACCTCTCACCCCCACCACTAAAGTGCCAGATAAATATTTTCCCTACCAAGAGGTGGTTGAAGCATACACATTTATAATAATTAAATATTCACGTTGAATCGTCAAAAAGTAACCATACATATTAATATAGGTATAGTGGGATGGGATGGTGGCCATGACAAATAATATGACTTGACTTTCTTTTCTATTGCCATGACAATCAGCTCTGCTTGCTCGCAACACCATTAAACCACTCTACAGCCCGTCACTGAGCCAGCTGATGAACGGGCCCATCAGGAAAAAACTCCATGTCATCCCTGAAAATGTCACCTGGGGAGGTAACGATCTTATTAAACAGCTTGCTAATGAAATAGCAGGCCGGCTTGTGTGGGATAATGTATTCATGCCAGCAAATGTCATTATTGTAATTGTAGTAGGCTACTCATTTTCTAATCTCATCAATGTCATTAAGCTCATCTCAAATGCTCCATCTTAGGCCAAGCAGAGGAGGTGTTTAGTAGCATGGCGGGAGACTTCATGAGGCCAGTTGTGGATATAGTGGACCAGCTGCTGGCTGCAGGGGTCAATGTTACCGTCTATAATGGCCAACTGGACCTAATAGTGGACACCATGGGTATTCACTCAACATTGTGCCGTAGTCCTTCTTACTGGGTGGGTCACATTCCTTTTCTTCAGCATTCATAGACCCACATCATCTCTAACCCCCAGGGCAGGAGCTGTGGGTGAACAAGTTGAAGTGGGTGGGGTTACCCAGCTTTTCTAACATGAGATGGACACCTCTGGTTGACCCCGCCTCCCCGGGCTCAACCGGAGCCTTCTACAAGACTTTTAAGAACTTCTCTTTCTATTGGATCCTAAAGGCTGGACACATGGTAACACTAGAGCCAGACTGTCTCTCTCCTACACCGCACTTGTGTTAAAACATAAACATATGTTAATCAGCTGTCTATTGTTCTTTTTATTGACAGGTTCCCTCAGACCAAGGAGTCATGGCTCTACAGATGCTGAAGATGATCACACAGCAGGAATGATGCAAACACTTTGAATACCATCTGGTATGGTTCTTCAGACAATCAAAACACACAGATCAAATGTTGCATTACACTCTCTCAATCATTCTGCGCAATAATATTTAAAACACTTTTTTTAAAAATAATAAAGGTTTTTTTTTTTTTATTATCTTGAGTGAATTGTTGTGGGTTCCAGAATAATTAATGCACAGTTCCCAAAAAGCAAAGTGTATTTTTTAAAATGAAATCACATCTGGCAGTTTGTCTGGGCTATAATCTGACACTAGTACAGTTCTGGAAAATGTCTACACTTTCAGGAGCCAGCCTGGTATAACCAGACCCAAAATTTACTTGGACTAATCTCAACAAAACCTGAGCCAACAGCAGCTAGGGTTTCAGTAGATGCGGACCAATGAAAGTGTCCAACACTGAATGTGAATATAACATTCCATTCCAACCCCTTTCCAACAGTGCTGACCCATAATGTGTCTAGCTCATGGTTTGACTCAACACAGCCAATGGAGGCTTCAGAACATACATACAGTGATCAGACTTGATGTGACCTCCACACACATTAGTCTAGTATACACAGCACTTCATGGAATATCATGGCATTTTAAAATGTCTATTCCAGATGTGTAAAGTCATGGAATATTATAATTTTTTGGATAGAATATAGTAATATCAGGGAATATGCAGTAATTTTAGTTGCCGTTCATCAAAATGATAATGAACGTGGTATTTGATTGGAGATGTCTAAAAAAAAATCACGCTTATGTGCAAGCTAACGTGAATAGGTGCCACATGCACATTTAAACTTCCCCGAACAAGAATCACTAAATATGGTGAGTAAAGCATGACTAAATGTTATTTGACTCAGCAGGAATAATATTAAGTGAGAAAAAGTTGATCAACAGGAGAAATTGAAACCAATACATATATAGGCTAATGCCTGAGAGCCTTACTGCATTATATTGTGTTTTTATTTATATAAACATTTCCATCAGAAATAGTTGGAAATTAAGTGCTGTAAAATGTACCATAATGCAGTATAAATTTTAGATGCTCAAATTTGGTGGCGAACCCCCCTCATTACAAACTTATTTAACCACTAGTATTATTAGGGCTGCACGATTATGGGAAAAATGCTAATCCCCATTATTTTTATCAATATTGAGATCGCGATTATTTATCACAATTATTCATAGATTTTAACAACTGTATTTTTATTGCAATCACATTATAAACAGACCACGGAAATCACTTCTATCTTGTGCTACATTTATTGACGTTTGC
>JAODOY010012786.1:0-27942 GCA_025399855.1 Forbesichthys papilliferus | reverse complement strand
TGTTTACGATACGATTTACAACTGAACTGAATGGAGTTGGAGTTGAGGTTGACTAACACGTCAATCGTAATACTAATGTGTGTGTGTGTGTGTGTGTGTGTGTGTGTGTGTGTGTGTGTGTGCGTTTTAGTGTAGATACATTTTCAGGTTTGTTTCTCAACTTTTTATATTTCTGCTTAATCCATTTGTGGAAAATGTTGCCCTAGCTAAGCAATTACTTACCAACATTAGGTAATACCTTCAGACTATAGCAGACCAAAACTCTGCTATCAATGGTATCCCATACACTATATTGCCAAAAGTATTGGGACACCCCTCCAAATCATTGAATCCAGGTGTTCCAACGTCTTCAATGGCCACAGGTGTATACAATCAAGCACCTAGGCATGCAGTCTGCGTCTACTGTGAAAGAATGGGTCGCTCTCAGGAGCTTCATGGAATGGGTTTCCATGGCCGAGCAGCTGCATCCAAGCCTTACATCACCAATTGCAATGCAAAGCGTCAGATGCAGTGGTGTAAAGCACGCCACCACTGGACACTAGAGCAGTGGAGACGTGTTCTCTGGAATGACGAATCACGCTTCTGTTTGACAAGCCGACGGACGAGTCTGGGTTTGGCGGTTGCCAGGAGAACGGTACTTGTCTGACTGCAAGCCAAGTGTAAAGTTAGGTGGAGGGGGGATTATGGTGTGGGGTTGTTTTTCAGGGGTTGGGCTTGGCCCTTAGTTCCAGTGTAAGGGACGATTAATGCTTCAGCATACCAAGACAGTTTGGACAATTTCATGTTTCCAACTTTGTGGAAACAGTTTGGGGATGGCCCCTTTCTGTTCCAACATGGCTGCACACCAGTGCACAAAGCAAGGTCCATAAAGACATGGATGAGCGAGTTTGGTGTGGAGGAACTTGACCGGCCTGCACAGAGTCCTGACCTCAACCTGGTAGAACACCTTTGGGATGAATTAGAGCTGAGTCTGCGAGCCAGGCCTTCTGCGCACTTTTAGAAGAATTGTCAAAAATTCCCATGAACATACACCTTAACCTTGTGGACAGCCTTCCCAGTAGACTTGAGGCGGTTATAGCTGCAAAGGGTGGGCCAACACCATATTAAACCTTACGGATTAAGAATAAGATGTCATTAACCTTCATGTGTATGTAAAGGCAAGCGTCCCAAAACTTTTGGCAATATAGTGTATAATCTATTTCTTAATAATAATGGTAAAATGTTCTTTTTGCCATGTCACAGTGTGTGTACAGGTAAGTCACAATCAATTTCCTGGCTCTAAAATGATTGGAGACATTAAATAATGTGCTGTCACCTGACTTGCCTCAAAGCGATGTGGGTAGTAAAACATTGGGTCAATAACATAGTTACGCTAATGTTGTTGACTGGCATTGTGACTAAAACCCAGTGAGATGGCTGGACAATGTTGGCCTAAACAAAGATATGTTGATTTGGGCAAAGCTTTCTCAGGTCGCCATAGTGACCGAGTTTCAAAATGACTCAATGTTCCTCTGATTAGTTACGTGACAAGAGATTTGACATAAGTTCTTCAAACCCAGAGATTCTAGATGTATTATTCCTCTGTATCATTGTTGCTACCAATGGTGCCCATCAGGGCAAAATATGTTTATGGGTTTTCTGTTTTTTTATGGATTATTTCCATATGGTAAAGGTCTGTGATGATTTTCTGTAAAAACTGCAGCAGAATGCAGCATCTGAACAGCAATAGAACAATAGTTGTAATAGGTGTAAAATATGTAGTTTCTCTACTGTTCATCACAATAACATGTGTCCCCCCTCTAATGTAAAAAAGAACCATTCTAATAATCAATTCCCAATGTAAATCCAACATCACTGTCATACAGCATTGTAGTCACCTAAAATGTGTAACACGCTGTAAGTCCATGAGACAGACTTTTCCCTCTGGCTGGGAAACAGGCATATATGAAACCTTCTAAGGTAATATATCTAAGGTATCTGTGTGTGCGGGTGCGGGTTAAATTATTTTTCTTAGCATGATGCGGTATTTTGTTGCTGTTATGGCTAAATGATCAGGCCTACATTATGACTCAAAAGCATATGACAAAATGATGCTGAGCATGATTACACCCCGGACGCATACGATGATGCAAATAGCGCACTTCTGTAAATGTGTTTTGTAAAGAATTTGAAGAGACAAATTACTTCCCCCTTTTTTTCAAGCTAACATCGTGGCAGGATTCTATTCTGACACCATGTACACGGTATTAAAGCAGATATGTAGAAGTGAGGGGGTCCACATTTGTGACCCTGGTTCATCTAATACCTGAGGTCAACCAAAAGTACTTTTATTTTTAATGGAGCAAACAGTGGTTGAGTTCTGATGGCATGGTTATTATGTTCCAATGGTAACATAGCAACAATAAATGGTGTACACTTTCACTTATCCTATCCACACTACATTCCTTTACAACGCTGAAACAGAGTTTCATCAAGCCTCAACATACATTTAATTATATTAAAATGACCAATAGACGAAGTAGGTTGAAGCTTTAACGTTTCACATCAGATCCCAATCTCCTGAATTAATAACACACAGCTGGTCTACAGGAATGACACATACAGGACTTCATTGTTCGATAGGCCTGAGAAAAGACTATAGATTATGTCTTGTCACTGACCTCATAATATATATAGGTTACATGTATTATTATTCTATTAAGTCTGATACACTTCCAACCATAATAGATAATATTCTAACAGCCATATGAAGAGAGACTTGAGTTACTATCATAACATCAACATCCCTTAAGCATGGGAAAAAAGCCAGTCCACACTCTTATTAATCATTCCCCACTTCAATTAAGAAATCCAAACAGCTCACTGGACATACAAATATACAGGTAGATTATAAAAGTGGGCGGGGCTGTAAGATGTAGGGTGTTTCCCTCACTTACATTAGTTCAAATATGGGGTGTACAACTCCTGTCAGAGTGCTATATAGTATATTTATAAGTTCCACCTCCTGTAAATCACTTCCATAACATACTGTACACTATGAGCTATAGTTTTGTTTTGCATGATGATTTCAACATGGACATTTTAATGTACCTGTAGGTTTAATATATTGTAGTTGTATCTTTGACAATGTGTCCAGTGAGTAACCTCCCCAATGTTAGTTTGCATGACCTTCCTTGTGTAAATGTGTTGTTAGATCTACTTGTTTTTAGCAGATATGCTAAATGGTGTTATTGTAGATATGCACAGTACTACGAAATAATGAACCAGTGGAGTGCTTTATTCACAGCAGTAGTTATAATACATGTCTATATTCAATATTCAACAGTCTGATGTTTACTGTCTTCTGGTGGAATAGGTTTCTCTCTCCCCTTCTCTTAGACTGCTGTCTCTGACTATATACGGCACAATGTGAAGCTGTTATCAGTTGCCATGGTGACTGAGCCACGTGTCATTGGATATCATAAAGTTAACAAAACAGAAAAATGTACGGTGAAGGGGAATCTGCACACTCTATGTTACCAGTAATATATATTAGTAATGACCTCACAGTGTGAACCTGTGTATTTGAGTGTGTGAAAGTACGGCAAAGCCTGCACATTGCTCACCGACATATCCTGCTGCTCCTTCTCGTAGGTCAGTGTGACGCTGCAGTTGGCAGCAGGCGGAGTGGGCTCCAGGGTATAGAGGAAACGGACGGAGGAGTTTCTCCCTTCCAGAGCCCAAAGCAGATTGTCTATGTAAGTCTCTTTTGGCATTTCTAGCTCCTCTGCCTCCTTGTGCGCTGCAGCCTCTGTAACTGCACAGTCAGGGTAGAAAGCAGCACACACACACAGCACAATGTGTACAGCCGTTAGCAGGACTGGCTTCACACCTGGCGTTGATAAGGTGATACGTTAGCGCTCACACACAGCACAACGTGCCGTTAGCAGGGCTAGCTTTACACCTGACGTTGATATGTTAGCACTCACACAGCACAATGTGTACAGCCGTTAGCAGGGCTGGCTTTACACCTGGCGTTGATACGTTGATATGTTAGCGCTCACACACCACAATGTGTACAGCCATTAGCAGGGCTGGCTTTACACCTGGCGTTGATACGTTGATACGTTAGCGCTCACACAGCACAATGTATACAGCCGTTAGCAGGGCTAGCTTTACACCTGGCGTTGATACGTGCTAAATAACAGTGCGGCACGTGGGTTGTTTTTATGACGACATCTTGACAAGAGCTCACACCACTGCTGCATGGTAGTATCACATTAGTATCACATTTATACTTTTTCATGACTATTTCTTAATTATAAAATATACATTAGTAGACAATAACGAGCGTGTCCACCATTATCTTAGTTACCCGGGCGACTAGCCCTATACTCAGAGCAGCTTGTGATTTGTTAAATGTGAAACATGTGAGAAGGTTCAGTCAGTTTCTACAGGTATAGTGAGAAGAATGTGTGTGTGCTCATACTGTCATATCTGTCTCTCCAGGGGTCATACGGCTGAGTGGACATATTAAGGTGAGGTGGAGCTGGTGGCAACAGTACAGTATGTAGTGCTTACGTTCTCCTGTCCATGCCGCCTGTCCATCGGTCAGCGTTAACTGGAAGGCACAGCCCGAGCCCCGGCCCGTCCAGTCCACCAGCAGGTAGTAGCCCCTGTGATCCTCCGGCTCGGAAGAGATGTGAATCTCTCGTACTGTGGGTTTCTGAACTGAACACACGCTGAGAACAAAGAGTCAACATATAAGAGCTGTTATACATCTGTTAACACAGACTACAACTTGGTTTACACAGTTAATAGGCTGTTTATCTGTCATTAATAGTGACAGCTTCTGTCTTAGCTTCTGTTTTACTTACATTTGTTTGTTTTCGCAACATCACCTCTTCCTGAACTGAGCTTTTAATTAAACCGTAAAGGTTAAATGTGGAGAGGTACCACCAAGTTGGGTGCCATCTTGATTTCCACTACTATTCTTCTTATATCATGCTGCTGGCATCTGCACCAGCCTCTCGGCATCATGTAATCTGACAGCTAAATTGGAAAGGCTTCCACCTCCCTTGCCTTGGCAGACCGTACAGCAAAAAAGACTAACCAAAAGGTAGCGTTACATGTGCTTCTCGTTTTGTGGCACTTAACGCTGACAGAATGCTCATCTATCGGTACAGAGCTGACATCAACAGGCTATTGGCTTAGGGGGCTACAGTTAGGCTATAGAGAAGGACTATAAGGCTGCTCTAAGCTCTGCAGGGAGTGGATCTGTAAGCCATCACAAGCCCCACAGGGCTTGGCTGTAACATAGGAGTTTGTAAGCCTCCACAAGAGGAGAAAACAAAAGGTCCACTGTTTTGCAACTACATCATATTTTATTATCTCTCTCAATAAAAAAGAAATAACTCAATCAGTTGTGTGCTTTAGCCATTTCATTCATTTAACTTAAAAGACCACCACCGCTAAAATAACTATATAATAATCATTATGTAAGTATTCAAACATCTGTTATAGTCTAAGACAGGGGCTCCAAATTTGCCATATCAAGGAAGGACCCCCCAGAATAGCATTTAGCTTCTTGCCATGACCCCATGTTGAGAAACCTCCCATGGAGTCAAAACATGACAGCAAATATCAATATATGCTCTTTAATTATTAATGCACTTTATTGTATAACAATAATTAGTCGACACCTTTTCCCTTTAAAACCATATCCATTGTTGGCTGACAAGCTAGGATAGGGTTTGACAATGTAAAGTAGACTTTGAGGTTATTGATTTTGGTATTCATTATTGTGTCATTTGTAAATGTTTTGTGTTTTAAATTGGATTACTTCTTTTAAATGTATTCTTCTTCTTCTTCCTACTCCATGGAGGCCCACAGTTTGGTACCCCTGGTCTAAGATAGAACATTACTTGCTGATCAAGAGGCAGGACATGGCCTGCACCATGAAACAACATGATCACAGCATTCACTGGCCATATTAGAAAACAACCCCAGCCTCCTACTTTAAGTCAAAGAGCAGGCCCTCAGTGTGTTACTGTTACCCCTGGTCTAAGATACAACAGTACTGATCGGCAGGCAGGGAGGACATCACTGTAAATTAGACCTGCACCATGAAACAACGTGATCAAAGGCCATAGTAGAACCACCCCAGCCTTAAGTCACAGAACAGGCCTAACAAACCCCAAACAAGCAAGCCTCTGTCTTCTCATGCCATTTCATTTCGCCTAGTTAAAATCCATGCGACTTATGGGAAAAAAGTAACAGATTGACTTGGTTGTGTGTGCACAGAAAACAGCTTTACGGCTGAACATCAACATGAACTGAGCATCTACATCAACAAATGGTTCGGAAAAATATCCATTGACCAACATCACCACAATTCTTCATGGGAAGGGTCTCATATAATTGGAAGTAGTTTATATGAAACCTAATGTTGGATGAATATGGGACAATGTTAAAATGCCCATTGAGTGCCAAGATACAAAATACAGTGCATGTTCATATCAGGCAGAGAATAGAAGATCACTGTATTTGGAGGGGGCAATTAAAACCAGTGGAGAACAGCTGTCTGTTGGAGTTGTACAAAGGTTGGGGTAGAACATTAGCCCATTGTGTATAACACTACTGAACCCCCCCCGTACTGCTCTACCTAACCACCAGATAAATCATGTCAGCATGATTAATGGATGCTGTGGCTAAATTTGTTTGAGAGTAGATGATAAGAGAAAACATCATTGTAGAAGAAAAAACAATGTATAGTTTGCAATCCGTGTCAGCTTTCATTTTTAATAATACATGGTTAAAACATTGGTTTTAACTTTGCATTACTTGTAAAACTGTATCATGCCATACTGTGTATTGGAAACATGTGGCAAACACCATTTGCAAATTTGACCCATTGATATAGAGTTACTCTATCTGAACGTTACTAACCTGTCATTTGGCGACAATAACTGACCTCTAGTGGCCCAATAAATTGCATGCTCATTCTTACAAAGATAGAAAGATAGTTCTTAGAAAACACAAAGCCTATTGTGCCTGTATTTTCATATTAATTCTCTAAAAACAATATAGTCTTTAGCAAAATGTCAACAGACTAAATCAAATCCCAAGTGAACCATAAAAATATATGCATTACACACTGCAGATATGGTAGTATGGAGTATACTGTAGATTTGAATAATTTAATGTGGAATATGTGTTTTCCAAATAGTATAAAATACAATATTCTAGTTACAGCAAATATTTTAGAATATTCTGGTTGCAGTATTATACATTATATTTTATGCGTGTTCATTCAAGAAGCAAAACATTATTGAACATTATCAGCAATTGTATGGTAGATTTAAAACACAGTATTCTGGTCAATGAGTTCCATTAACCAGAGGAACCCTTGAAGGATGGGTTACAGTTTAGACATGTCTTAACAGCAGCATTCTTGTGTTGAAATGCAATACCACAATGAACATAATGATACAATAAACTGTCCACCTATCATTTAAGACATATTTTTAAAAAAGCGTATTGTGTGTGATTTTAAATATAATCAAAAAGATATTTGCGGCACCAAGGATGTTTAAGATGAGACATACTGTAAACTCCTTGACTATAGTAGTCTAAATATGATATTCTTAAAATATTTAGGCTATATTGTACAGTCTTTATTTTATGTTGTCTGTGCCCGTATTTGTTCATGGCCTCGTCTGGCCAGAAAGTGTTTTTCTCCTGTTCATGTTTGTGTGTTTAATATTATATATTGGTTGTAGATTGTCTGTTTAACTGTTAATTGTTTTCTTATTGGTCTAATGCTGTGTCTTTTTCTTACTTATTTATTAATATTCTTACTTAGTTGTTAGGTAGTATGTTTACTTAGTTTGGACCCCCTTATAAACGAGATAGTTTATTTAAAGGGGTTTGCCCTATGTCCTATGAATAAACTAATAAATACATTAAATAGGATCATCTATCTAGGCAAGATATGGTGATTATCTTTGTGATGTCATTTAGTCGACGTACCGGTAGTAGTATATTTATTCGAAATATATTTATTGTCATAAACGGACTATAATAGTTATAGTTAATATTTATAGTCCGTTAAAAGTGCTTGGTATTTGGGCTATTTTCAAATCAGGGTACTGTACCGCACAAACACAGTCGTGTTTACAAACAGAGCACATGAAAAGAAAAAGAAAAAACAGAACAAAATGTTACGCCTACCTAAAAGTACTCATCTTAGTTGTCGGTTGTTGATTGTCATATAAATGTAGAAACGCGGATCTTGAATTAACTATAAAACCTCACAGTTATCCTACTAACGTTTGGAGTTGCTACTGTGTTGTGTTGGTTGAGAGAGCTGCGCGTCTAAAATACGACGTCATCAACAAGCGTCAACAAGCGTATTTCTACAGGTAACTTGACAGATATTGCTGTACAATATCTTCTTAAAAAAATAGAATTAATAAAAAATACATCTACAGGTAATTCCCTTGACTAATTAAATCGTTAGCGATTACTCTACGTAAAATATACAATATATTGATTGGTAGGCAGATTGTATTATAGTCTGTGCTACTGTTATAGCCTAAATATCTTATAAATAAATTTTAAATTTTAAATTTTCAAATGAATAAATGTATTTATGGAAAATGTATCTTAAGCTATATCAATATATTTTATTTAATAATTCCACATTTAGGCTATAGCCAATTCAAATGGGCGTGTTTTAAATTGAATTCTAAATTATATGCAGATTGGACATGCAAAACCTTGATCTGCTATTCAGGATGGTCTAGTGGTCTGGGTGTTGCCGGAAGGTCGTGGGTTCAAACCCCGGTGTTGACCTACCTGTAAGCATCCTTGAGCAAGATGCCTAACCCCTAACTGCTCCCAGTGGTTGGTTGCACCTTGCATTGCAGCAATGACCATCAGTGTAGGAATGTGTGTGTGACTGGGTGAATGTCAGGCAAAATACTGTAAAGCTCTTTGGATAAAAGCGCTATATAAAATGCGCCCATTTACCATTTTACCATTTACCATTCCAATTGGTCTGATTCATGGATGTAGCATATAGACTAGGCCTACTGTTGTTAAAAAAAGCAGATAAATGAGAGCAAACACACTACACCTGCAGTGTATAAAAAAGAAATATTTGAAATGTCTCTAGCCTATAGGAGAGATCAACCTCCGATTAATTTATTACCTGAATCAACAATGTAGCATCTAAAACCAAGAAAGAAAGAGAGAGAGAGAGAGAGAGAGAGAGAGAGAGAGAGAGAGAGAAAGAGAGAGAGAGAGCATAGATAATTTGTAGTTAAGTAACTATATTATCTCATCCAAAATAGCAGGTTTCTTCTGACAGCTGTGTATCGCTTTATTTTGGTAACATTATAAATATCAAACAAAAGTTATATTCTTCCATGAGCACACAGGAGTTGTCACGCAGCTAATCAGAGAGGCACAGGAAGGTAAAGGAGACTTGGCAGTCGTGTGGTTGGACCTTGCCAATGCATACGGGTCACTACTGCATAAGGTAGTGAATGCAGCGCTTGTCCACCATCATGTCCCAATGAGGATCAGGGAGCTCATTCAGGACTATTATAGCTGCTTCTGTCTGAGAGTCACCTCTGGACATGTGACATCATAATGGCATTATCTGGAGAAGATATTTGGGCCAGGCCAAACACCAGTGCCCAGCAAGGCAAGCAGTTCCTTTTATCAAGGCAGGGGAGAAGACTCAAGCTCAGGCAGGGGCATCAGGTGGACTCCTGACCACTGCACGAGATTGGCAGCTGAGAGTCGACCTGGGGAAGCAGTTTAAATGTCCAGAATCCATTGCAGTCACCACACAAAGGCCAGACAGGGTCTTGATGTCGGAAGCGTCAAAACAAGTAGTCCTGCTGGAGTTGATGGTTCCCTGTGAGGACCGAATTAAGGAGGCGTATGAGAGGAAGAGGGCCAAATATGAGGACTTAGTTAACGAGTACCGGAAGCAGGGATGGAGGGCAAAATGTGTCCCTATTGAGGTGGGCTGCAGAGGGTTTTCTGGCCAATCATTGTACAGAGCTCTTAAGCTCCTAGGAATCACAGGACTCTTGTGTAAAACAGCCATCAAAAACAGCACAGAGGCCGCAGAAAAGGCTTCTAGATGGCTGTGGATTAAGATGGGAGATCCGTGGGTTACACAGGCCACTTGGACACAAGCTAGGGCTTGATCAACCCTGGCTGGGTCGTCTGGTTGAGAGTATGATTGTTGAAGAACCCGAAACACTCAATGACCTCAGGTTACGTCACTGATTATGTGTCCAAGTGCATCATATGATGTATGTTATAACTTAGTGACATATTGTAAGATATTTAGATGCATTTCTGTATTATTTTACACTTTGAGCATTCAAAATCACAATGTAGCCTGAAACATTTTGTGATGATTGAAATCATTGTTTTCCAAACTGTCTATATCTGTTTTTGTTTTTTTAATAGTATAGCAAATTAATTTTTGGCTACAATTGATTAAACGGCAAAACCTTGGGATGCATTGGAAGAGTGATACACTTAACAAAACAAATGTTAAATGTGTCTCTTTGATTTGTCTATTGTTCAGTTGCCACAGTTAATCAGTTCTGTGTGAGGTGCGTGTGTTTAATGATCATTTGGAGGCATGTAGGCTACATGCATGTAGCACAAATCAATAGGGAATCTCTTTCAGCAAAAGTCCTCTTTGTCTGCGATGGTTTATAGTGTTAAAAATATATCAAGTGGCACACAGCTCGTTCTTGAAAAATTATATTCAGATGAACATTCCTGCAGGTATCATGCCAATTACACACTATAAAATATCTTGTGACATCTGTGGTATTGTGCTGTGGATAAAACTGCACATTTTATAGTGGTCACTTATTGTGACCAGTCCAAGGCACACCTGTGGGATTATCATACTTTTTAATCAGCATCTTATGCTACATGGCGGTCTCAAATGAAAGATAACCAACATTAAATAAACTGCAATTGAAATAGATTCTAAGATGGCAGTTGTCACGGTCTTGCAACAACATATAGACTGGGACAAAAATTCTGAGTGTCCAAAATATAGGATGACCATCTCTAATGCATTATGAAACGATGCACTGATAAACAACTCAAATGTAATGGTGATATAATTAGCTAAAGTATATGTTTGGTATTCCAAAAAATACATCATTATCCAGACTAAATGCACTGGAACATAGATTTTAACAGATTTTTGAACAAAACTTGATATAAAAAATGTTTTGTGCATAAAATAATTCTGGTATTTTACAGCTCGTGATTGTTCTGAGTGATAAGTGTTTTGGCTCAGTATATTACAAATCTGTACAAATTTGCAGGTTAACGAAAGAAGTCTAATATCTTTAAATGGAACAATATTTGACATGTATTTACGGTCTCTTTGGGATACAACTGTGTGGGTTTTCCTTTTTAGATACATTTCCAATAATGGAATTCATGCACACTGTTGAAACGCTGCCATTCGCTAAAATGTAGTTACATCAAGCTTTTTGACTATAAAATTAGGATGTCATACGTATTTAGCTTTGTGTCAATTCAGCATTTAAATGTTTGTGCTGGACATACAGTAGTATACCCCTGAAAACTGGAGAGATGATCCATAAACACTTTAAAATGTCTTGACAACATGCCAAATCACATGTTAAACAATGTGAATCTAATCTGAGCCAAAGCAGTAGTTAAAACAAATGAGGTCATTTACTGGCAATGGAGAAGGTCAACAAACACTTTCTGTTCAGGGTCTGAGTCATTTATTTATATTGGCAAATCATGGACGAGTTTAATCCATGCCTCTTTAACAGGCCAAAGTACCATTGCAAAGTTTTTTTCTGTGAATTAACATAATTAACAGATTAATGCTTTTTTTTGTAATTATATTTTATTGTAAAGGGATTGCACTTGCTCTAGGACATATTGTCTACTGTATATGGGAAAGTTGCCCTGTGTCCACAACAGTGGTATGACACATCTTTAGAAGACCCAGTGGATAAATAAAAACACGTTTTCCAGCAGCTCCCAGTTCACCACAGGGCCTGACCAACCAACATGCCCTTATTAGCCCAATGGACTTCTGACAGATCCTAACTGGGGCTGCAGTGTGATCTCCTCTCCTCCATCATTAACTGGAAGTCTTCACTTTCATCTCCTCATCCTTTCCACTAACCAGGGACCTTTCCTTCCGCCTGTCTTATGCTTCACTCCACTCACAGGCTCTAAACTGCTTTTATAGCCTAAAGTAGACTTGTGCAACCTTGTGTACGTCACACACACACGCACACGCACACACACACATGCTGTAATCACTTCCAGCTCAATATAGGTAACAAGCGTCAGTTTCCTGGTGTGCCTTGGGACAGATCCTTTACAATGTCTTCTCTGAGGATGAATCCCACACTGGGATGTAAACAGCATTGTACTGTAGCAGCTATTTTAAGATATTAACAGTTTGCTGTGAAAAGGTATTGCATATGTAGGCGACTGCAGGTTTGAGGAATGTTAACGGTGGAAGATTTAGATCAGTGCATTTACTGTAACCATGATAAGGCTGTTAGGATTTGCTGTATTAGCAAAAAAGGAAAAAAAATCTTGAAACACCTCCATTCTAATTTCAGTTCTCCGTCTCTCCTGATCTTCTCGCCGTAAGCTTGTCTCTCACCAGGAGGGCAGTTAAAAGCATACATGTGAGCAGAGAAGTTCATTAGGCTGGCCTAGTTTTGGGGAGCTTTGGAGCGCATGGGATAACTTTGCGTCCATGCAGCTAAAGCAACAACGTTGTTAAATCTCCCCACCGAGGCAACTTCCTGTGGTGCTAAGTGACGCATTGCCGAATGCAGTCAATTCATTCTGTTTTCTGAAAAAAGAATAAGAAACGAAGGCTCCGAATTTTTAACATTAAGCAATTATTTGTATCCATAAAATGTCTTTCCTTGATGCAGCTGGTCGTCCACAGCCATGACAGCTCTGATATTTGGATGAGGCGGTGGGAAAAGAAGGTGGGCCCACGGAGCTAGATATTGGGAAATCCACTGACAGAGAGACAATGGATTGAGAAAAGACCCCCGCTCAGATTTTCTTAAATTGGAACCAGGACACAAGAGTGAATGAACCTTCTGTGCTTTTGTTATGAATCCCCCATACACATGCATGCACACACACACACGTGCACGTGCACAATTCTTGCCTGTGGCTGCAGTGGATGGTTCAACTGTGCAATCAGCCTCAGTGAGATGTGGGCTGGCAGTCTGCATGTGCTTGGCTCAGGGCCTGATCACCATGGGCCTGCAGTAGTTTCATGGCTGCACTCATAGGCCTCTGTACAGGCCAGACACAGGGTTTCCTTTGAGGGTTCCCTCTGGGAGACAGGCCCCTCATTGTATTTAGTTGACATAACATTGGGTTTTAAGAAGTGTTATGAGAAAACTATTCTTCCCATGTTGTTCTGAAAATGTACTAAAGGAAGCAAGGACTTACAATAGGCCTCTACTGTATACTGTACACAGTAACTGAGGTGCTAATTTGCAGTAGTCATATATGGCAAATACAAAACTTATATCTTAGTTTTCAATACAATTGTTTAACTAATAATAATTTCCAGCCTTGCTCCATTTTAGCTTCCTGTTCTCCTATTCATGTTGTACAGTAATGCAATACTTCTCTGGGGAATCCTAGTTGGCAATATTTCTGTTCTCTTTCCCCTACACACAAGGAGGTTGTAAAAGCACCCCCGGAGCTGGTCACGATTCAAGGACTTGCTGTCTTATTACACACATCAGCAGTACACATACTTGCCAATGTGAAGGTTACATACAGCCTGGAAAGGATCATGGCAGATCCCATAATAAAAAGACTCTCCTGTTGTTATCTCGTGTGAGCTACTATATATACTATACTCCTCTGTATGTAGTCAATGCAAAGCAGACCTGCATAATGAAATGTTGGACCTGTGTGTGTGAGCACATTGATTGTGATGTATACAGTAGTGTGGCTTTTCTGCAGGCTACATACAGTATTTATGGCCAAACTTCATTATATTCATCACACAAGGGCACATTGTCTCCAAGTATTCTCCCTGACAGATTGAACGGGCTCAAGGGAAGCCATGTTCAATATTTTGTTTATATTGCTAAACCAGATTCACAAAAAACAGCTCCATATAGGGCATGTATGTGCGTGTGTGCACAGTACAATGCTGACAGCTGATGTTTGACATTCATCTAATCAAATGACACCAAAAGAGATGAATCCCTTTGTCTCTGCATCTTTAGAGAGAGAACACTTTATTCTGACATCTCTAGCCATAAAGCTGGATTTAAGGAGTATGGGAGTTGCTTGTAAGCTCTTGCGTCATCAGAGATGGAAAGAATATATTTATGCTCTTTGGGGGGGAATCCTTACACAGATTTTCTGGAGGAACACCAGAAAACAGTCCAGATACATAGAGGCTACACACATCACAAAGGTAATACATCCACATACAATGACAGACAGAGAAACCACCACATGTGAATAGTCCATCAAACCAGATGAACTGTGATTAGATGATTTCACCAGAAAAATGATTGTCCTTGCACGCTTTTGTTCTGCCATCAAATGGCTACATGTCCAATCTCCTACTACTGTACTTGTAAAAATCATTTTTAACCTACTGCAATCATTTTCTAAAAATAACTTGAAATTTGGAGTCAACCACTGTATTTGGGATTACATTATCTTTTTATTCAGCTAATAAACAGTATTTTAAAATGTCTATTATGAAACCTTCTGTAGTATTTAGGGTTATATCCTTTAGATATACAGTATAATCAGTAAAACCAGTCTATGAAGAATAAACACCCCTATGAACACTAAAGTAGTGGATGTTTTTAAATACCAGGATGTGACCTTCTGAACCACACATTTGCCTTACCCTGCAAAAATCCTCCTTGTAAACAGAATACAATGTGTGAAATGTATATTAACATGTATGTAACCTCCAGCATTGAAATGGATAGTGCCGTTTTGTGATTTCACTGATCACACTGTAGAAAGATCTACTGCTCACATTAAAATGATGATCGTCTCATGAATGTAAAGGCCATACTGCTTGTGGGGTTGTTAATACAAGGGGACAAACAGGACCAATCAAAATAAAGCAAAAATACAATACAGATGATTGAAATATGTTCCTAAATGTTAAAGAAATTCTTGTCACCATATAAAACCACTATATTATTTGTAGCAAATGGAAAGAACACCAGAGTAATCTAAATGAACAGTCCTTAATTCAGTTCAAATACATGAGACAATCTCCACTGATTTGCTGTTAATTCCTCAACAGAGCCAGAGTATACCCACGGTGGCCCATCTCACTAGCAGGTGTGTAGTAGTAGTTCTTGCTTGTGGGTGAATTATTGTTGGCATATCAGAAGACCACCACTTTACTTTGTTTCGGCTTTGCTTTCTTTACAGGTACATGCACTTCCTCGTGGTCAGCACTCATGTTATTTGACAACCAGCCCAGCGTCACAGAGTTAGCTAAAATCATATGAGAAAGGAAAATCATTATAGCTTCTCAAACATAACTGGTAAACAATATGTACCAACTAGCCATTAAACGAGGAAAAACTACATAAAAAACACTTACTTGAGGCTTGGTGCTCAGGACAGTCTTTCTGAAAATGTTCCACTGAACCGCACAGGCGACAGCAACCTCCTGCAGAGAATAAAAAAAGATTGAAATTACATTAAGCATTTTCCCCACCAGCAGGGGGAGCTACACCATAAATAATAATTCATAGAACATTTAGCCAGTATTTAAGTAAGTATACTGTATATTAAAGATTGTGTAAAGCAGACATACATTTGTGTTTTGAGTTTGTCACACCACAGAAAAAGGTAATATTAACCACCCAGCCAAATTCTAATTAATAAAAAAGTCAGCAAGTATATAAAATTACCTTTCAAATGCATGAAAATATAACCATCATTATCTCTTCTCAAGCGCTGGGGGTGTGTCAGAAGAATGTGCGGTAACCACACCCATCTTGTGTTCTACGGTAAACTCCATACCGCTGTTTTATAAAGGTATCCTCAGCCGAACATTGATTGGAAAATGTCTACGTGCATTTTATGAGTTGTGTTTTCACTTTAAATAGATGTATACTGGTAATGATTAGATTGGTTATAATATAGGGCTGTCTGCTCTCGTGGGAGGGAATCAGTTTTTAACAAATCACATTTTGGCATTACACCTGCAGATGCTATGAGACACTGTGCTTGTGAAGTTAAACTAGCCTTGTTGGATTGGCTTTTTTGGGGTATGTATGTATGTATGTATGTATGTATGTATGTATGCATGTATGTATGTATAAATAAAGAGGATTGGACTACATAAAGACAGTTAGATTATTTTTATGCTTATTTGAACACGAGAATGCCGACTGGTTTTGGCAGCCGGGTGTTAGCAGGTAGACTAGGCTACTAAACCAGTAGCTTTTAAATATTGCACATTGACTCTCAACCACATTGTGTGCTTATTTCTGCAATGAAAGCATAGCTATCAGACTGTAGGCTGATAAAGGACAGAAAGGCCACGCTAGAAAGCTTTTTTTTGAAGCGCAGCGTTTCTTTCAGCTGAGACGCTTTCGTTGCTATTAAACAGAATCTCCGTGGGAATTCACATGTTGCAAATAAATGCTAGTTTGTGTTATCAACAAATTATTTAATCTGTAATATTCTATACATTATTTTTCGTGTTAGTATTGTTGTGGTAGTTTGGGGATATCACCTGACTATAAACTTCTTTGTTGCTGTCGTTGTGTGCAAGAAGTAGGATGTGACAGTTGATCATAAGTCTTTGTCCCGCCCCTTCACCGCTGTGATTGGACAGCACGGGAAACAGTGACAGTGATGGGCTCAGTGTTTCACCCAAAGGTGAACATTTTTCAACTTGAAAAAATGCTCAGTGCCCGGCGTTCAGCGTGAAATAAATGCCCAGCGCCACGCCATGCTCCTGACGTTTTTAGAAGCCTGGAAAAATGCAGTGCTCCCATTGTAATCAATTGAATAATAATGCTGGCATGATAACAAAACGCTTTGGTGGACACGGGGCTTAAGGTGATTTAGATATATGGAATTGTAAGCTGTTGAAAGACAGTGAATTTAGCAGCATTACTGAGCTGATTTGAACGCTCTCTACGCTTTTATATCCTCGTGGTGTTACGTGGAGGGGTATGCAAATTTACTCACCATCTTCGTATCTAGTCCCACGTTTCAGGCCCTCCCAAAAAATAATATGAATTTGTTCAAGGAATAGGGAAATTGAGTTTATATAAACACCGTGACGTGTGTCTGAGACTGCTGCTCCAGTGAATTGTATAACTAACTCATTGTTTTATGGCTGTACCATGTGGTGTTAACTTGACACGCAGATGTGTTTGCCACAAACTGAAGCACGCTACATCATGCTGATCTTGCATGCAATGACACACAGACTTCCAATATCCCTATCCTCCAAACAGAACAAACGCATATATCATAACCGAAATAACCATAGAATAGTATTAGTGTGGTGTATGAAACACATGATCAAAAGTAAATCGGTCTCTAGCCTGCTTCTTTAGACCAGGCTCGCCATCGCATTTTCACACAACATCGTTTAGTTCAACGCAATATTTGTATTTATGTTGACAATTATGTTTATGGTCACTTAGAAATAGAGCTGGCCCGAATGCTCTATTTTGAGCTTCGAAGCTTCCGCAGTAAGCACTAGCAAATAGACGAATAGCTTTGTTTGAAGGTGAAGTGGGGGATGCATGTCAGCGCCAGCTCTGCACATCGCTACCACACAATCTGAGCGTCTCCGCTGCGTGTCTCATACTTAACAGACTGCTCAACAGACTAACCTAATCCCACACAGCATGACACGACATTATAGTACAATCATCATAGTACAATAGAGCCACGTACAGCAGCCTGCAGTAGAATACTAGGGATGTACCTAGCAACTCATTTCCCTGTTGTTTAAACTAAATGTTAGACTAGATGACTAGTCTAACTCTCCACCAGAAAAATGATAATATATAGGCCGCTTGATTTTCACAAGATGAACAGTTACATTAGCCTACGGTACAACAATGGCAGAGTGCAAAAACCGCTTGGATATTCACAGGCAGCGGAACAGAGAGACGAGAGCGTTATGAATATCTCACTTTATATTGATTCTGTATGACTATATTGTTTGATTCATTAGCCATTCATATGTGGGAGGGGTGGGATGTCCTGCGAAAATTTGAACATCATTCGAATAATGCAGAATACCCCAATTGTGTGTTATGCTGCTATGTTGTGAGTCGTTTGTGATTAGCATGCTGAGCTTACCGCCAAACAAATTGTTGTAGGCTACCGTAGATTACCCACCGGTACAGTGTGACTTGACGGAGCAATATTATTCAACTATAGAGAATCAGTGGACTAAATATGCAGTTTTAGATCAATATTTTTGCGTGAAATGGAAATATCATGTCACGTGAAGAGGACCTGACGCTGGTTTCATTTCGAGAATGCATTTTCTTCAAAGGGCACCAAGGCTTATCTTAATAGTTGTACCGGTTAGTATTGCTGTGGAGTGGAAGATGGCTACACATTTCAACTTGGATAAACTTGGTTTGGCCAGTAGACTATCCAGTATATGTTGTGTGACTGTTTAAGGAAAGCAGCTGTAAAACACCTGCACATCATATACCGTGGCTGCATGCATGAGTCAGAACGACATCTGCCACAATGAGCAGCGCCAGCAAGTGAGATATGGGGTGAAAACATTCAACTTGTTTCCAACATTGCACTGTGGAGGAAAAACGTGAACATCAAGAAGTATTGGTGGACATTTTAGAGCATCGGGATTACTGAGGTTGACAGACCTCTTCAAACTAGGAGTTTTGTTCCCATGGCAACATTAAACAAATGGTTTGCGCACTCTGCTGTCTTCTTTGAGATGTGGCAGACTAAAGAGAAGGATATGAAATTGCTACCGAAATGTCAGTTTTGAACAACACCGGTCAAGCTCTAATGCTTTCGACGATGACATGGTTAGGCCATAAGGCCGTTCCTGTAGTTGAAACATAGCTGGCTGGTTTAAAAAAGCATGTTGATTCATGTGCACTGTCCCTGTGAAAACCCTAAATCAAATAACGAAGTGTCATACCTTGTGCGTATAATCCTTTAGGATTATCTGGACAGGACCGTGACAAGTGGCCAGTCTTGCTACAGATGAAGCACTTAGCATACGGGTAGTCACCTGAGAAGGCAGAAGCACAAACACTTCACACACTGCTTCACCACCTGGACCTGACCAGAGATCAGATCAGACAGCGCCAACCGAGCATCACTCACCAAGAGCCGGGTCCACTTTGGCCCTGCATTTATGGATTTCATGTTCTGTTGAGCCACAGCGGTAGCAGATGTCCCGGCCCATCTCCTCATCTCTCTCTGCCTCTGGACAGTCTGCTATGCCGTGCCCAGGCTTCCTACAGTTGAAGCACACCTAGAAAAGTACAGGGAGTAGAGATGGAAGGGGGAACATGAAAAACATCCACATTATTATTAATGTCCAGTCTGCCAACAAAGATTTTTATAGATATTTATTATGATCACAATTGGCATAGGGCTACAGCGGTGCATAGTACAATCTAGGGGTCATTAGCATTTGACTGGCCTGCTGAAAAGTCGATCAGACCAATTTCTATATTCATCAACTATACTGTAATAACACACACACCATATTGTTCTTCTTATTGTCTTGTCTCTTTATCCGGCGGTCCTCCCTCCGCTTGTCTTTTATCAAGGCTGTCCCTACTTCTTCTCTGAGTTCCTCTTGGCCCTCTCCTCCTCTGGGTAAAGGCTGGCCACACTGCTGGAGGTACTCCAGGAAACCATTCACGTCTACGTTGTCATAGTCCTTCTTCTTGCGATTGGGTTTCTTCCCCCCCACAGCTGAGCCTGAAGGCTGAGTCCTTCTCAAAATGTCCCTGCCTCTGGCTCCTGTCCTCTGGACCTGCTGTGCTGGCAAAGCTGTTCCCTGCTCTCTCGAGGAGCATGCCTGAGCTCCGCTCCTTCCTCTAAGTTGATTCCATGGAGTGGCCTCTGATGGTTTGTGTTTGTGGACGTTGTTTGCTCTAGCCCACCTCGTCATAGTGGGACCTTCTGGTCTCAAACACAGTATCACACAGTGCAGTATTGAACTGAAATCTAACTGCAATAATAGATATACAATACAATGAAATCCTTGTGAAAGGTATGCCAAAAGTGTAGATATAACCAATTACTAGATAAATAGGCACATTTTAAAAGGAGATTATTAAATGTGCATTAAACACATTATATTGCCCACAAAACAAATTGTGTTTTTCCATTTAGACCTAGTAGACGTAGCCTACCTGTGTAACACAGGCCTGAGTAAAGGCCCATTTATGCTTCTGCGTCTAACACTAAGAGTGTAAACTGTAAACATTACAAGCATAAATAAGCATACAAATATTCATTTCCATCGAAACTCTTAGTTACGCCAACATTTAGCCTATCACAGGTAACAATCGGTGCCAATGCAAAATAGTATTTATTTATTTTCACTGCCAGAATGAGGAAATGCCATAGGGAAATCCCTGACTTGTCATGTGTAAGTTCTTGATTAATAATGCTCCAGCAAGACATAAAAGTGTATCTTTCCAGCGAATCTAATAACATTATTTACATAGTTAGTTACATTTTTGTAGAGGTGCACATCAGAATATGCCCTAGGACCTAGTCTCAGCCTCTCATGTTCAGTAGCACTACGCCACATAAGCAACTCTGTACTGAACGTCTGATGCATGCCCTCATGAGCTCCACACTTTACTCTCTGACTTTCAGGAAGTAATACTGTTGATTTCCATTGGCTGTTAGCATTGTCACTCACAAGTATGTCTCCGTAATTTCCGGTGCAACAATAGGGCAGTGCTTTATGTACTCATTTATAATGTTCTATTTATTTTAATCAGTAACAATACCTGTAAAACAGCCAGCCTCCTGTTTATTTTTCCTCATTGTAAGTTTAACGTCTGACTTGGTCATTGAGTTATGTAGTTGGTCGTCGTGCATGTCAATCAAAATACCTCAATGCCAAGTAGGCGGGGACTGTACAATATCCTAACCTTTGCCATGTGTTTTCAGTGTGTGATGGGCAGAGCTACTGACAGAAGCAAGAGGTTATATAGTTTACGGTGGATGGACAAGCTTTCTCTAGTCTATAATGGTTTACTTAGATACCTTTAATTTGCCTAGGCTAAAGAATGGGTGAAAAAAACAATTGTCTCCCTAATTAAACAGGAGCCGTCACTGGCAATAGGTGATCCATAAGTCGCGGGTTCGATCCTGGCTAAGTGTCGAGGTGTCATTGAGCAACACCAAACTGCTGGTTGCGCCTTGCATGGCAGCAGTCACCATCGGTGTATGAATGTGTGTGTGTGAATGTGAGGCAATCTGTACAGCGCTTTGAGTGGTCGGAAGATTAGAAAAGCGATAAGCCTCTACAAATGCAATCCATAAGAAACCCGGACTAAACCGCCTGTGAAAGTAATAACATTCAATAAAAGCAATAATACTCACTTGTATCCAGCTAATCTCACTCAAACATGGGACTGAACATGCATGTGTTTATCCCGGAAGTATTCAAATTCTTCTCAAGGAACGAGACACTTGGCAATAAACGTGCTGACACCTACTGGGCTGGAGTATAAACGCACCTTCTTAGCCTACTTCGCCCCGTGCGTACCATGCTGTTTCATGAAGGCTTTGTAAATATAGACAGACAGCCCCGGGAAATATATAACTTCATTAAGTTGTAATTGAAGTAAAATAAAACGAAATGGTTTTTGAGTAACAATTGGTGTAAAATCTATCAAAATATGTTTGTTATTTAATTGGTCAAGCTATAAGATTTATCTATAGCCTATGATTTAGAGAAGTCTCTTTTCCATTCATCTAACGCCAACAAACGGCACATCAATTGTTATACTGTGTGCATGTGTGTGTGTGTGTGTGCGTGCACACTATGTGTTGGGGCTACGGTTCTGTGTGCCTGCAGTTTGCTGGGTGTAAACAGCTTTTTTTTAATCTTGTGGGTGTTAGGGAGAGAGAGGGGCTCATATGTTACAATGCCCATGGAGGGGTTCCTGAGGGTAGCCCTACTAATCCGGCCCTGTATGTAGCAATATTAGGTTTAGCTTTACTTAGGAAAAACACATCAGTGCATGGTGACGTCATAGTCTGATTAAAAACAAAGTCTTTAAAGGTGGAATTTTCTGTGTCCTATGTGTTCTATCTATATGGACTGCATTTATAATGTAAAGCGCTTTACATTATTTGTCTCACATTCGCGTATTCACACACCAATGGCGATGTCAGCCATGCAAGGAGATATGGCAGTATGGCAAGGACTGGATCTACCTGAGGAAAACACTGTTTTACAGACAAAATCTAATATGTTTTAAATGTCTTTTATTTAATTCAATTTTGGCAATTGCCTATTTGGTGAGGCGTAAGAATGGTTCGAACCAAGTGGTTCTTGATCACCTATCACCCCACTCTACCACTGCTCCACTTTCCACCCTTTCACATATTTTGCACAATACATCATTTTTAGGCTACTGTTTCCCAACACTAAACTGACAATTTTAAAACAAAATATGTCTGTTGGACGTAGAGGTTTTTGCATCTAAACTCTTTAAATTGTTCTACCTGATTCTAATCGTGCAGTTTTCATTTCTGTTTCCATTGACTTGATAACACAAATATTCAACCGCATTTCCCCAACATAATATTTTGTCTTATTAAATAACCTATGTAGAAAAATAATAATCATGATAATGTAAATATTTTTAACCACATATGGCCTGACATATACAGTAGGCCTATATTGATGCACACCACAACTGATTATTAAATCTACGTTTTGATTGCAAAGTCTGTATCAACAGGCCTATATTTACAAATATTTTGCACATCAAGCATTAAAAGAATTTTGCTGGTTATGGAACATGCAATATGTTTGTAGTTCGTAAAATAGGCTATTTTCCAGTCTGCCTCTTCGGTCTTTCACTTTCTGGAACTATACTGTAGGTTTAGCCTCTCCATGTGACCGTCGACAATTTCAAACTTTTGTTTGCGTAACTCTTCTTTCCATGGCTCTAATCATATCCATATATATTTTTATATAATTATTAAATGTGCTGCTTGGAAATGAAAAACAGTTATATCTTACTAATCTGATATTATTGATGGCCAAACGTCAAATTCACACAAGCAAATTTAGTAGTAGAAAACCTTTATTCCTTGATTTTTATAAAGATTTTGAAAAATATATATCCAGACCATTGTACCTTTTATAAACTAAAAAGTTATTAAAACAATTAAGAGCCTATATCTGCTTTGCATAATTAAATGTATGTAAACACTTTGTATTTTCTTGGGTTTCCTTTCTTGAACTCTTTTTTGTTCTGTTTGTTGTATTCCTTATTGTAGCCTATCATAGCTTTAAAATAAAATACAGAAATACAGCGTTGCAACTTAACACAACAGTTTCAATGAAGCAAACTTCTCTCTTAATAATAAATTAGCCAGCGCTGTGTTGCAGGTTTTATGCAAATAAGGACTAGCTATATTGTACTGGCAGAACAAACGAGCATGGGTGCATGCAGGTGTTATCGCTTTCACTAATTTGAGGTAGTCTTCATATTGTGTAGGGGTGCCAGACCTGTTTAGGCTAGTGCATTTGACCACCATGGCAATGTTTTGTTTGCTGTTTCAGCTATTGGTTTTATTTGTATGTGCGAGAAATGGTAAAGCAACATATCTTATGTATATCGTTAGGAAATGCTGGAATAATAATCTGTTTCTTTATTTCCTGTTACAGCGGAATGTGGTCCAATACAAGAAGGTGATCATAATGTCATTTGCATTGTTGCCCTATTAACCCATCTATATTGCTTTCTCACCAATATAAACAATGTATAATGTGCAACTCATCTTTCTCAAGCAGTTGATGCAGACTGGCTGAACAAAACACTTAAGAGCGCCCACCCAGAGACATTAGAAGGTAGCCTACATTTGATCTAGTAGTCTTGCCTGTTCTGAAGATTGTTAGTGGGCCTAGGATTTGCACTCATTTTATTCAGTTATTTAACATGCCATATCTAATATGGGTGAGCGTTTAAACAAACATTTTTTTTACACTTCTCAGGTCTCATAGACTCTGATGTGGCAGTTGCAGAGGGAGATCTATTGCTGTCGGTGAGTTAACTGTACTACTCAGTTTAAGAGTAAACTATAATTTAACTCTATTGTGTTTTAAAAGAGGTCACACCCTTAATGTTGTGTCATGTGCTATCATATACCACCTACAGTACTGGCTCTTCTCCAATGCCAGTGTGAGGTTGATGTATCGAAACAGATATAGTTAACATTGACCCATAACACCACAGATGTAACATGTTGTTTTTTATATGCATTTTTAAAGGACATTCTCAACATGTTGTGGCATTCACTAGGTTGTTGAAGATGTAACGAAGCCTTGTTTTCTTGAGAAAAACTGTAAGGTATGTTTCACACAATGAAACTTAAATGGGTCAAAATATACCTGGAAGGTCTTAGTTTAGCGAAAATGCATGCTTTATTGTAAAACTCCTAACTATACAGTAGGCCTATCCAAATGCGCAATGAAAAACATGTAATTTATTCT
The DNA here is from genome assembly GCA_025399855.1 of Forbesichthys papilliferus. Taxonomy (NCBI): domain Eukaryota; kingdom Metazoa; phylum Chordata; class Actinopteri; order Percopsiformes; family Amblyopsidae; genus Forbesichthys; species Forbesichthys papilliferus. The sequence goes on along the minus strand of JAODOY010012786.1, from coordinate 3,155 downwards.
CAGTCTGACAGGAATGCGGTGCAGGCAACTTGGCCAATGGTGAATGGTCGTGTGTCAATACCATACATCATAAGCGCAGCTATAGGTCAGTCTTTGTATCTTTAAGCTATTTTCATTGGCTTTTTGAATACTTGATAGTTGAAGTGTTTCTGTTCATCTGTCAGCTGAACGCACATCCAAAATTTTAATGGCTATGAAAATGGTGTCGGAACCAACATGTGTGTCTTTCCATGGTAAAGAGGAGGAGGAAGATTACATTATATTCCAATATGGTTCGGGGTAAGGCATAAACACTTTACTTTATTTGTATAACTGCCCTGTTGCTCCATCATTCAACATGTGTTATGCCATGGTTTTGAGTAATGCATGTGCATTCCGCAGTTGTTCTTCACATGTGGGCTTTAATGGTGGAGCCCAGTATGTGTATGTTGGTCAATCCTGTGGCGTGGGTAATATCTGTCATGAGATCCTCCATACCCTGGGCTTCTACCACGAACACACACGCATGGACCGTGATGACTACATCACAGTCATTGAGAGTAACATCATTCCAGGTAGTTGTTTCTGTGTATGCTGGTTGTTTCCGGGCTTGTTTAATATAAAGGCAACTTGAGGCTCTTGGTTAATACAGGCATGGCGATGAACTTTGAAAAGAGAGATGGGAACACGTTTGATATCCCTTATGATGTCAAATCAATCTTGCACTACGGAAGGTAAAACGTGCATGTGATGTAGCTTGTGTATCTCTCTTTACTGTTTATGTAAACGAGTGTATTCCAAATGCAGTAAATTTTTCTCATCAAACGGCTTGCCCACAATCGTGCCAAAGGTAAAGACTGATGATATGGGACAGAGGACTCATCTGACAGATCTGGACATAAGAAGGGTTCGTCGACTGTACAACTGTGGTGTGTTGATGATCTCTCGTAGCATTTTTCAAACTGCCGTTGTAATAAAAGTATCTATGTATAACATTTGTTCTCTTCACTCTACTAGATGACAACTGAAGAGACGTATCTTGGTGAATAGTGTGAATGAAACTAGGATGAAGTGATACTGTGGGCTCACTACAGTGTCAGACACAGCCAGTGGTTACCCCTGTTTCTTTTACATTCCCCATAATGCAACTAACAACTAGAGGGCCAAGTGATCTGAAATGCTATGAGGCCAATGTTTTTCCACTACCTTTTCTCTTTGGTACACTAAAGTGGGTTGTAGTTTCGGTCAGTATGTCTCTTCAGCTAAATCAAAATCTGTACAAGACCACTTGTTTTATTAAAATGTCATTGCTTTGAATTGGTTCGGCTGTCATACTTTCCCCAGCATACTGTGCTTTAATTGTATTGGATAAGCCAGCACAGCAGGTCCAGAGGACAGGGGTTTAAGGTAGACATGGTGAGGAGGGCTCAGATGTAGGTGGGTGGGTTGGTGGGTGGGGAAAATTGCAAGAAGGACTGAATGTTTCCTGGATTAATTTATAATGATTTCAACTTCTGAGCACATTTCGCAAAACCCACTGTACATCTAAGGGTTTGCTCTGGTTTCCCTCACTAGGCAAAAACATGTTTGGTTCACTCTTCAGCCAGTGTCATGTGACACTCAGTGAAATGAGAAGTTGTGGCTGCTCATTGCTCTCTTGAGGAAGGGGTTGAATGCAGAGGATGAGCTTTGCTACATGTACTGTATGTGAATATAGTATATTTGCTTGAAACGAATCAGTAATCTACAAGGGGTGGGGCAAGATTCTGGACCTACCTGGTAAGCCCAAACAGGTAGTGCGGGTGAACTGGAAACGTTTGGAGGAAGCCCCTGTCCGTGAGATCTTTAACTCTCTTGCTTCTCTGGCATCCCTGTGGCGGTTAAGGACATTAAATGTGAGTGGGTAATGTTCAAAGCTTCCATTGCTGAAGCTGTGGCAGAGAGCTGTGGTCTCAACGTCATAAGTGCCTCAAAAAACCCTCAAACATCATGGTGGACACCAGTGTTCAGGGAAGCCGTCCAACTGAAGGAGGCCTTTTGGGATATGTTGCAGGTTACCGGCTGGCTCGAAAGGCTGCGGCATCTGTCGTAGCAGAAGCGGGTGTGGGAGAAGTTTGGCGAAGCCATGGAGAGACTTTTGTTCTGCACCAAAGTGTTTCTAGAAAACCTTCCGCCACCTCAGGAGGGGAAAGCAGGGAACCATCAAAGTTGTGTACAGTAAGGTTGGGACACTGTTGTCCTCAACTAAGGAGGTAATTGGGTGGTGGGAGGAACTCCTGAATCCGACTGACATTCTCTCTGTGATCGAGACAGAGCTGGAGGCTGATGGGGGATCAGCATCAATTTCCCTAAGGAAGGTCACTGAGGTAGTTAAAATACTCCACAGTGGCAAATCCCCCGGCATTGATGAGATCCGTCCAGAAATGCTAAAAGCTTTGGATGTGGAGGGGATGTCTTGGATGACACGCCTCTTCAACATCACGTAGAAGTCAGGGGCCGTGCAAAAGGAGTGGCAGACTAGGGTGGTGGTTCCCCTCTTCAATAAAGGGGACCTGAGACAAATTACAGGGGTATCACACTACTCAGCCTCCCTGGTAAAATCTACTCTAAGGTGCTGGAGAGGAGGGTTCTGCCGATTGTCGAACCTCAGATTGAGGACCAACAATGCGGATTACGTCCTGGTCATGGAACAACGTATCAGCTCTTTACTCTCGGAAGGATCCTGGAGGTGGCCTGAAAGTATGCCCTTCTGGTCTACATGTGTTTTGTAGAGCTGGAGAAAGCGTATGACCGGGTCCCCCGGGAGACACTGTGGGAGGTGCTGCAGGTGTATAGGGTGAGGGGGTCCCTTTTAAGGGCAATCCAATCCCAGTACGCCCAAAGCATGAGCTGTGTACGGATTCTCAACATTAAATCGGATTCATTTCAGGTGGGGGTTGGTCTCCGCCAGGGCTGCGCTTTATCACCAATCCTGTTTGTGATATTTATTGACAGGATATCGAGGCGTAGTCGTGGTGGGGAGGGGTTGGGGTTCAGTGACCTGGGGATCTCATCACTGCTTTTTGCAGATGATGTGGTCCTGATGGCATCAGACCACCTGTCTGTGACCTCCAGCACTCACTGGATCGGTTCGCAGCCGAGTGTGAAGCGGCTGGGATGAGGATTAGTACCGCAAA
>JAODOY010012750.1:13392-27988 GCA_025399855.1 Forbesichthys papilliferus | reverse complement strand
CCTGAGACCACTTTGTCTTGGGAGACCCTACCAGGAGCACAAGGCTCCAGACAACACAGCTCTCAGGATCATAGGGACACACAAACCTCTCTCCACCACGATAAGGTGATTGTTCCCGGAGAGGAACTATGTAGGTGGTCAGCTTCAACTCTCACTGTAGTTTGGGCAAGGTGGACAACAACACATTCCTAAAATATGAATTTATGACCAATAAAACGAATGTTATCTTGAAATATATTTGCATTAGCTACATAATTATTTACATTAATAATGACAATATGCATGTAGTTGTTTAGGTAGACACACACCTGCTGCTGATCTTCAAGTTCATGGATAGGGATACTTTGTTGTTATTGCATGCATGACGCATGCAGTACTGTAAGTCTACATCTACACACAAACACACAATAGATATATTACCAATGACATAATAGAAATGGCAATGACCATCTTAACATTGCAGTCAATGTAGTTAATATTACCGTTATAAACTGCTACATCAATAGCATTCAAAGATTATTTGTTTTGTGTATATTTGTCCTGTTTTTATTATATATTATTATGTGCCTAAGCCTTTAGTGTGTCAGGCTGTCTCATTACAATAAAGCAATAACTTAGCCTGTTCTTTTTAACTGGATTGTGCTGTAAATACTTATCCAAATTAAGAGAAAAAAACCCTGTAGACCTACCATAAATCTACATAAGCCTGTTGTCCCTGGTGGACTCGAAAATACCATTGAAAACGTAGTTTTAAACCATGTCAAAGCACTAATGAACTTACAGATTCTTTTCATGTCCAAACGTTTCCTGCTCACTGTTTATGAGGTGCGTTAAAAATGATCCCCGGAGTGACTATAGCTTGCTTCCACTCATCTTGTAGTATAGCTTGGGGATGTGAACGGAACCGCCTAGATTTTTCTCTCTCTCCGTATCTCTATATTTGCTTTTACGTGATACACAAGTGCATCTGCTTCAGGTTTATTACTTTGGGCTATTGCGCGGCGCCATGCCCTGACACCAGCATTCCGTTAGTAGGATTTGATGGAGGGAACGTGTTGCATATGAAGACGTAGCCTGTTTTATGGAATTTAGATTTAACGGAAACTGAAATGTCTCAAGCTTGGAAATGCAGCAGCTCCAAGCGTATCTTTTGCTCCTCATTGTCGTTACAGGTAAGCAAACGGTCACTGGCTGTTAATTGTGAAAGGAAAGTTTTGTGTCCAATATTAACACTTTATTTAACATTTGGCCTAGAGGTTTATGTTCGCTTTATTTGACTAATGATGCAGTCTGATAAGTAGGCCTAATTAACAAATTAGGTTCAGTTTTTTCCATATGATCCAAAATCCAATAATGTGGAATCTATCATGTTAATTGTCAGTTTGTTTAAAAACTAATTAGGAGATGTTATGTTAATCTTATGCTGTCATTCCCCTAATGGCTTATTCTATGAATGTTCACATTATTTATCAGCCAACTGGTAAAATAATGTTACATTTCTTAGGGTCTACAACAGTGGAATACCGTACATTCTAGCCCCCGCTCCATTAACAACTATTGTCCTTAACCTCGACAGTCTTGATTTACATTTGTATGTGCCTATCTATGGTGGTCTGGTCAGAACCGCAATGGACAATATTATCTCAGATATTTATTATTTCTTTGCTTTCATATTTTAATCATTTCAATTCCTACCGTTATAAATGCCAAATGCCTACATTTTCCCCCTTATCACAATGATCTAATCGGTGTTATAATGTTTAGAGCTGATATATCACAAAGGAGAATGTGTGTGAGAATGTGATGTTGCTAAATACAGAAGAGAAGACAGACGAGATTGAATATTGTTTACAGCATAGTAGAAATGGTGGGGCTAACAGTTTGTTTACATTGGGTGGAACTGTGGGTGAACTATTGTTCCAAGCTAACAGTGGGCCATAAAGCTGTCAGAGGAACATTCTTATCTCATTCATTGTGTTGTCAGACAGAGATAGGCCGTGTGTGGAGATACTCCGCTGTTTGTGTTTCCATTTTTTCCCCAGCCTGTGTTTTGTTCCTGGTTTTTCCAGTTCAGGAAGTTATGACAACTATCTGGGAGCCCCAGACCAGCCTTGACTCAGGCCAGGGCCCCCGCACTGCCACACCGTGGGGTCAGACGGGGCCCAGCTATGAAAGCAGGGCTACCATCACTCCTCAGCAGAGGGGGGTTAGCACCGGAGCTCCATCTTCATCTAGACCCTTCCTCCAGGGCCACATGCTGTTCCAGCCTTCCTCTGCCCCACCAGGGCTCACCGCGCCTGGGCCAGTTGATAGGGAAACTCCCCGCCTTCCTCAGGAAGCAACAGACAATGGTGCGGATGTGTCTGGAGGTGCTCGCGCCACTCAGGGTGACGTCGTCGGAGAGAGCGCGCGCGCAGACCTTACAACGCAACACTTACCGACCACACACGCGCCGCTCGGCACGGAGGAACAGTGCGCGCCTCGGGGAGATGCTCTCCCTCACGCGCACACACTGACCAGTACACCGGTCGGCGGTTCCAGCAGAGATGCTCATGTGGCAGTTGACACAGCCACACACACAACGCATGCACCTTATATTTACCCCACCTGGAGTGCTACACCCGTATTCTCCTCCTCTCCACCTCTGATATCTCTCCTGACCTCCGATGTGCCAGCGACACCCGGGGTGCCCGGTACCAACCCAACCCAGCGTGGCAGGCTCGTGGACGGGTTTCCCGGATCGAGCCAGACCCCTACTTGGAGAGGCCAGCGGAGCACAGACCAAGCCCACCCCGACATCTTCCAATCTGTTACCTCCGATCCTTTGCATGCATCCCCCCAGCCCCGTTGGAAAGGTTTAGACGGTTCTGTTAGAACCAACCAGCCGGCACTCTCACTGAGGCCAGGCAGGACTGATCGCTCCCCGCTTATGACCCGATACGTCAGTCTAGTGCCTACGCAGAGCCCAGATGGCTCTCTGATAGGACTTCGCACAGACGGCCTCCCTCACTCCACACCAACATACACTCGCTCCGCAAACACCCGCGCTCCCAACGAGGTGGCACGAACAGAAGACGAACAGCGCGCCATAGCTTCCAGTGACGCCCGCACACTCCCACACACAGGCAGGGCTAGCACTGCGGAGTCCTTTCCTACCGTCACCCCTTCCGAAAACAACCCGCGAGTCACCCGAGACACTGGCGGGACTACCACGTCAACAGGCCACCCCCTGTCAATAACAGCATTGCCCTCGCCGCAGGAAGTAGCCCCGGAGTCAACCGCCGTTCCCCGACGCGCGTGTTCTCCCAACATTACCGCGGCAATGGGCCGCGAGAGCGAGTCGACGGATGCCGATGCGCGCGCGCCGGTCGCCCGTCCGTCCTCTCCGCGACGCACCGCCACGCGTGGCGATTCCGCGTCGCACACCGTAGCCTCGTCTCCAGATGCGCCTCGCACACACGTAGGTCCACCGTCCTCCGCCACTCCTACGTCTGGACGCACAGCCGCGCAGGCACACCAGTACGCGCGCTGGACAGACGAAGCTCTTCCTAATGGCACGCGTGCCACCGAGCTGCCTCTGTCCCCCACACACACAGCCACGGCAGAGCTTAAGAGCACGGCTGCACGCCAGTCCTCATATACACCAACACCCATAGCTTGGTCTCCGGATGCACCGCAGACATACAAGCCGTCCTCCTCCGCCGCTGCCACTTCTGCGCACACCGCCATTTATAGATATGTAAGTACCACTACCCAGAATGCCCTGTCCCCGAACACGAAGTCGGAAGGTGGTCGTGAAAGGGGAGGAGGGGCTTTAAACGAGCAGGTCAGCGTATCAATAATGGCGTCACAGTCATCTACTAGTGGCGATGATCCACTTTCGACTACCACCACACCTGCAGAACTGCCGCTGCACACGGTTCACCCGTATCGCGACGAGAGCAACGCTTTCACCTCTCCCTCTTCGCTTGACTGGAGCTCCACAACTACCCAGGCGCCAAAGTATTTCATCGTTCCAGACCAGCACGCAGCCACACGAGGTGTGTGTGTGCGTGTGTGTGTGCGTGCGTGTACATGTAATTTTTAGTGTTGGTGTTGACAGAAGTTTTGAAATATTTTTGGTCTTGCAAGAAAACGTAGAACAGGAGCGCTGCTAGTATCCCTTAAACCACCAGTGCTCACAGAAGGGAAAATAGCATAGAAAGAGGGGGGACAACCAATAAATGACAATTAAAGGTCCAAGCCCAGGTAGGTTTGTATAATAGTAATAGTAGAGTAGGAAGAATCATGGTTTGTGGCTTTTTATGTATCCTACAGTGTGTCCAGACTGCACTGGTGAATATGACAGTTTGTGGTACTTATTCTTTCAGTTGAGTACATTGAACTGCTGCTGCAGATTGTTCTAGAAGAGTCCAATGTTGCCTTCACTGCTGGCTTGGAGAAAGACACAGCTGCATGGGTGGGAAAACGCCAACACACACACACACACACACACACACACACACCTTTAGTTCCAAAACAATCTTTGTATAACATGGAGGGTGCTTCATGCATTTTTATTAAATTAAATTGAGAGTACACACATACATGGTACATAACATGGTCATTCTCCCTTTATCCCGTAGGTGGAGCCGTACTTGCAAAAAGCACCAGGGTTTCGCAGATTCCTTGAGGTTTGGAGTAGGTGAGATTGGGCAATGTGTTATATAATATGGCTGCAAGATGCTGTAGAGGGAGAGCTGGACAGAGAAGTTAATATCTTAACTTCTCTTATTGACTTATTGTCCACAAGGATGTTGATGTTTTTGTTGATATTTCAGAGGATTTGTGATGCAAAGTGTGATAGAGTTTCGGACCCAAGGGGCTCTGGCCTGGCTGGGTATGGTTGGTTCCACTTCACTGCTTGAGCGTACAGGACTGACCCAGGCGGTTCAAGAGGGGAGAGGCTTCAGAGGGTCCAAAATTGTCAACATTACACTGGGAGGTGAGTCTGGGATCCAAATCCTTCCAACACCTATACGTATTGATATGTGTTCACAATTACCCTTGTGGTTGAAAGTGGGATTACCCAAACCCTGTTTCGGTATGAACCTGTATGGGTAGGGAGGAGTGCAGAGTGGCTGGCACGTATCTCTACCCCCCCCACCCCCACCCACTTCACCACAGTGCTTACAGGCTCACATGTTCTCTACACCTCCTGCTACAGCTACTATGATAGATAGATAGATAGATAGATAGATAGATAGATAGATAGTATAATTCATATAGATATATTAAGTGTATAAGTATATTAAGATAAGTTATTCTCTCCTCCCTCAGGATTACAGGGGAGTGTGTGTGACTGGTTGCTACAGTGCCCGGAAGGCTACAAGTGTGTATCCCAGCCGCACAGTGCGAACCACAGCTGTTCCTCTGTCTGTCACTATGACCACTGCCACAACCACGGCATCTGTACCCACCACTCAGGACAGTTGCCGGTTTGCCGGTGAGAACACTCACTCACACACACACACACACACACACACACACACACACATATGTTTAATGTTAGCATGTAATCCGCATGTGTGTTTCTTAGCTGTCTCGTAGGTGAGCACTTCTGGTACATGGGTCTGAGGTGTGACACGATGATGACGCGGGCGCGGCTCGTCGGGGTGTGTCTCTCCGTCCTGGTTGTCATGGTTACCCTAATTGCCATTGTGGCACTAGTGGCAGTGCGGCGCTACCGAGCCATTCTGATCCAGGCTAAAGTGGATCAGACACGCAGCAGGTACATCATCGCGACACGGGGTCTAAGGAGCGGGGCACAGGACTAGCACTGGCATACACATTGGCTATTGTCTGGCCCATCGTGACATACTCCAGCATGTGTGTGTGTGTGTGTGTGTGTTTAACAATCTGTGGATTAAAGGCAGGGGCAGTCATTCTCGAGAACGCTTGCTAAGTTTGAGCTCAAATCAAAACTACCATCTGTGGCTTTGTTGTTGCGAGCGGTGTTCGCCACTTTGTTTATGTTCCTGTTTACGTGTGTGTAGAATTAATTGTCTCGACACGCACAGAGAACGGTAAGATGAGGGAGATATTTAAGAACGTGTATTATCTTACATTTAGCTTGCAATAGCTGACTATACCTTAGTGTGCCGTGGTTATATTGGTTGCCACATTCTAACAAACACACACACAATTCAACACAGGAAATCAAATTCTATTGGCTTAAAACTGTACCAATAAATAATAGAATAGATATTATTAGATAAAAAAGATATTAGATATTTTCCTTTGTGTTTGTGTGTGTGTGTGTGTGTGTGTGTGTGTGTGTGTGTGTGTGCATGCGTGTGTGTGCACATACATGTGCGCAAATGCACAGTTACCGCAGGTTCAACCATTTTGACGAGCTGTCTGCTCGATTCTGGCTGCGCTCGTGGACAGGATCGGCAGACTCCCTGGATAACCCTGCCTTCACTCGCTCTGACGAGCTACTACACCTGCGGGCGCTCGACCGCACCTGCTGTTACCACGACGACACACTGTCACTGGCATCTACCTGCCCCAGCAATGGAACTCGCCTTAACACGGTCTTCCCCCACAGGTACAGTATACAGAACACACACACATTTCAATTAGCTGATGAGGGTTTAGGTGATTGTGAGTTATTGGTCCACTGTCTATAAATACAGGATAGTCTGGGTATTGAACTCCCAGCTGAAAGGTAATTGACTCAATCCCCAGCATGGACTATCCTATAAACTGAAGGTGTCTGCTAAATGTCCATAATGTGGCAAATGTAAAGAGCAACAAAGTAAAATGCACTTGTAGACTTGCTTATTTGTGACCACAGCTAGCTGTATGCTTCTCCGCAGTGTTTGTTTATGTATGTATTTGCTCCCCTCCTCCCATCTTTGCATGTAGCTCCCAGTATGGGTGGAGGGGGAGCATGATTAGCATGGGCGAATGCGGGTTGGACTCAGGCAAGGCCAGTGACCTGTCTGTCTGCAGTTGGCCAGTTGAACCAATCCAATGGACACCCTTCCCACTGCTACAACAACTGGCCTCACACAGGACAGCTACGGTGAGTTAGTGAGTTTAAATGTGCCAAGTTGGGACACAGTAAATGTGAATTATATTTTTTTCTCGTGTTATTCCATGTGTAACCAGGTGGGGGCGTCAAGGCCACGGTCATATTGTGAAGGCATGGAGCTAGTAGACCTGGGGAAGAGCTGGACAGCATAACACGCTGTGCTCACACGCGTGTGCATACACACTCACACGCGGGAACATCATAATGTTTTTTGACAAATGTTTTGAAGCTTTGTTTTGAAAAATACAATTCTTAAACTGGTTTATAGTGCCTGTTTCTTATCTTTTCCATTTTCATTGTAAGAAATAACTTGTTTTACAATGACACGTATGCCAATGATCACATCTTTCAGTGAGAAACCATTTGTATTGAAATAAAAGTTTCAGTGATTAAATAATGAGTGGAATGTCCTAATACCTCTTGTTAACAAAAGGCTGTAGTACCACCACACGTCATTGCTTATCTCATAATATCACATTTCAGTGTCAGTTACAGTCTTTCTTTATCCCTCTGTTTCTCTAGACCAAACACACACACACACACACACCCCTCTGATGCAGTACGTTACATTGGAATTTGATGGCATAAATGACTGAGACTTCCCAACACACACACAGTAGCAAACATTGAAATGTGATGTGATGGTGTAGCAGTGTGTCCTGTGAGGGAATGCATCAGACAGAACATGGCACATGTTGAAGAAGGAAAATGGGAAAGGAAAAGGATGGAGAGAGAGAGAGAGAGAGAGAGAGAGACCAGGGAGAAACACCAGCTACCTGCTAGCTTCTTCCATATATGGTCTTAGAACTGAAAGCCAGGCCTGAGTTTCTGTGTGAGTGAGCAATGTGGGGAGGGTGTGTGTGTGTGCGTGCGTGTGCTGCTGTGCGTTTCGAAATGACAGTGACTGTTTTGTGAAATGGCAAGTGTTGCAAGCAAATGCAGACAAAAGCCCCCAGTGGGGGCAGATAAACTGACAAGGTGTCTAGTTACCAGCATTTCTAATGCTGCTCCTCTCCCCCTCTGAGTGACAGGTCAGACACGTTTAAATAGTGACCTGCTTACAAACATGTGTAGCCACACCCAATTTAACACTCCCAAAAATCTGGGAGATTCATTTATTTCCTCAGACCAGTCACATGACCTGAAACAGTACATTCTTGCCCCCCATGTGACTTACTCAATATCTCCTTATATGGAGGTCATCCAAAGGATGCCCGTACTTCCCTGAGTCCATAGTGTGTGTGTGTGTGTGTGCGTGTGCACGTGCACGTGCGTGTGTGTGTGTGTGTGTCAATATCCTGGTCATTGATTAATCCCCTCTCTGTTCTGTCTTTAGCTACTCTCTAACAACAACAACAACTGTGTGTGTGTGTATGTTTGTGTGTGTGTTTGTGTGTGTGTGTGTGTGTGTGTGTGTGTGTGTGCTCGCGTGCACGGGTTTTGCATTTGAGTAAATCTGTGTGATCACTTCCTGTGTCCAGTTGCAGATGAAAGACTGTTTAAACCCTATTTCCTGTCTGCTGGTAGGCTAGCTTCATATATCCTTATTTGGACCACATACAGCTGTTGAGAATTCCTTGGGTGGGTTTACGGTCTTTGCCCATGTTCCCTTATTGAGCTATAGCATCCTATCTCACTAATTAAAACACTGGTCAAGTGACAAGACGACACTTTGCACACAATAAAATAGTGTTTCTATCATAGACATACATTAATCCATACCCATCCATCGTGTACAGGTATAGGCGGAAGTGAACACACTTTGCTTGTGTATTTGACAGGGCGTGTGCTCATACTGCACGTGTGTGTGTGTGCGTGCGTGTGCGTGTGTGTGTGTGTGTGTTTGTGTGTGCAGTATGAGCAGGTATGCAGTGTATGCACTATTTGTTGATGCACAGTTGTCTGACTAATAAAACCAGAATAATTGTTCAATACATAAACACTCATATATGATTCCAGTAATGACACACCTGAACCCGTTAAGATATGTTTGTAGGTATATATGTATACATGTAATAGAATAGAGTGGAATAAATACATATTTATGACACCTAAATTTGGCTTTTTTAAATTTGTTTTAAATGTAAGACATAATGTAAGAACTCATACCCTCTATGTCAACTATGCTGATCTGTAGGCCCTAATAAGCATGCATAATAACCTACACCCAGTTTCAGTCTTCAGTGACTTCGCAATGAGTCCATGATTTGTTGTTTCATGATCAACACGTTAAAATACAAAACGTCTCCATACTTTTTGCTATGACAGTAAAGGTCATGCATTAAAATACTAATCACACTAAAGCTGCTCATCCTTTTGGTTCATTTGTATATTTCAACCCTTCTTGTCAGCGCGCAGACACAAAATCTGAATGCGCCACACCCAGTGGATGCAGCCAGACCAATCAGCGGGCGCTGTGAGGAAAGTTCGCCTTTTATGGGTAGGGGCTGCGGCACACTCTCCCATAAAATCCTGCAACTTTGACTGTATTGCAGTCAAGAGCTGACATCGTACGCAAGTGGTTCACTCTAACAAGTCTCCTAGCCTATACCTTCTGTCACAGGTAAGACATTCCTAACAATTGTTTGCAATTAGTTTCTGATGCCCAGCATCTAGGACATTGATAATCAATTCGCTTTCGTGTTGCAAGTTAAAACATGAAATTGTCTCTATTCAATTCATATTGGCTGGTCTGTCAATGTTTGTAATCGGTTGTGCTCTTACCTAGTTTATTAGTATTGTGTTGCTAGTTTGCTTTATATAAACGAATCGCGTTCGAGGATGCAGGTTATGGCTAGTTTTTTTTTCTATGTTAGCTTATTGGTTATAACTCTTGTGCCCGTTAATTCAGTTTTTGTTTACCTGGTCATTCTGTCAGGCGTTTTGATCCTTTCCATGAGTTGATTAATGCACTCTGGAAACTCTGCCCCGTCAGAATGAATGGCTGCTACATTAAGCTTCTCGGGTGTCACAAGTGCAGTAGACTGCACGACTGCAGGCTCTCACGACTGAGATTAAAAATGTAGCCAATATAGTGGCTAGTCTTACTGGAATTGTACCGTCGCCATTATATAACTGAACTACATGGTGGTGGGAATGTTCCAGTAATTATTTACTGTGCACTGTAGGCATCGGGTTCGTGTGGCTGGTTAATGATTAACGTAGTTTAGGGAGCTGTCGGTGTGGCTACTGTTTATATAGTTGAAATCCACACGTGGGGAGGCATCTCTGGCCAGGCATTGATGCCAACATCCTTAACCTGGTCAGACTATTTCCTTATATGGACATGGTTAGACTGAAGAAGAAACGGTCCTTGTGTCCAGCCCTGGATTTTTACTGGAGCGTGCCCTACTGCGACATCAAGTGTCTATGCGGTGTAATGACAAGACGTGCAATTGTGTCAACTTAAACTCTTCTGCAGAAATGGATGAGGAAATCGCTGCCCTCGTTGTTGACAACGGCTCTGGCATGTGCAAAGCTGGCTTTGCAGGAGATGATGCTCCACGTGCTGTCTTCCCCTCCATTGTTGGACGTCCCAGGCATCAGGCATGTGTTGTGGTTTTTTTTTTTTTTTTTTTTTTTTTTTGTGTATGACTTTATTGGCCTAACTGTCTTTCCAGAGCTATAAGATAAATAAAATTCACATGTTCTGCCAATAGTCAGTGTTTTTCCAACACAAATCCTTATAATATTTGCTTGCCTTTCAGGGTGTGATGGTGGGGATGGGCCAGAAAGACTCCTATGTTGGCGACGAGGCACAGAGCAAAAGGGGAATTCTGACCCTGAAATATCCCATTGAACACGGTATTGTCACAAACTGGGATGACATGGAGAAGATCTGGCACCACACCTTCTACAATGAGCTGAGAGTTGCCCCTGAGGAACACCCTGTCCTCCTCACAGAGGCTCCCCTCAACCCTAAAGCCAACAGGGAAAAGATGACTCAGGTATCTTGATGTTTACAACCCCGTAGTGTCCCCTCTGAAGATGGGTGGATGTGCAACTACTGCTCACTGTCCTTTCCCTCATGCTTAGACACTCCAGGTTTCCTCTTTCTCAAGCTGATCTTTCATCTCAGGAAGTTCCAGGTGTCTATCCCCTCTGCACTCTTTAATCAGGCGTGGCTCTATAACGCATGGCTGCCTGTTAATGCATGAATCTGTAAAGGAGACTCTCAATGGGACGCAACTAGCAATGATTCTCCCAGCTAGCTTAAAGGCCTCTCTTGGCATGGTGTGTCTTGCTGTAGAACAGACAGTAATCTAGAAGCTTCCCTTTACTAACACTATTTACCTCAAAGCTAGCGCTTGGTTTGACCCATCAGTGACTATAGTAATGACTCACTTGTTCCTTCCCTCCTGTTTATCCAGATCATGTTTGAAACCTTCAACACCCCTGCCATGTATGTGGCCATCCAAGCTGTGCTGTCCCTGTACGCCTCTGGTCGTACCACTGGTATTGTGATGGACTCGGGTGACGGTGTAACCCACACTGTGCCCATCTATGAAGGATACGCCCTCCCCCACGCCATCCTCAGGTTGGACCTGGCTGGCCGTGACCTCACAGACTACCTCATGAAGATCCTGACAGAGAGGGGCTACAGCTTCACTACCACAGGTTAGTGACTGGCTACTGCATGCGTTCTTATAGGCTGCCTGGTGTTTGTAGCGTGCCATCTCCTTAACTGGCCTCCTTGTTTCTCACAGCCGAGCGTGAGATCGTGCGAGACATCAAGGAGAAACTATGCTATGTTGCGCTAGACTTTGAGCAGGAGATGAACACTGCCGCCTCTTCTTCCTCCCTGGAGAAGAGCTATGAGCTGCCTGACGGACAGGTCATCACCATCGGCAACGAGAGATTTCGTTGTCCTGAGGCGCTGTTTCAGCCCTCTTTCCTTGGTGAGTCATAACCCCCTGTGACTGTTAAGGCTGTGTATTGGCAAGAATCTGGCATTACGATTCACTACAGTGATACAATTTGTGGAAAACTGTCATAGCAATGCTAATGTGTGGGGCTGCTGCAATAAAGACTCATGTAAACTTGCTCGGGAACAGCAGGAAGAATGCAGTCGAGTCACCAAAGGGGTCTTGACATTCTAACTCTTTGAACAACACTCCTCCACAGGTATGGAGTCTTGCGGCATCCACGAGACTACCTTCAACAGCATTATGAAGTGTGACGTTGATATCCGTAAGGACCTGTATGCGAACACAGTGCTGTCCGGTGGAACCACCATGTACCCTGGCATCGCTGACCGCATGCAGAAGGAGATCACTGCCCTGGCACCCACCACCATGAAGATTAAGGTGAGCAGGCTACCGGTTCTGTATATAATTTACCTAAGCTTGCATGCGGCATCTTTGCAACGCGGTGTTGCCATTTTTTTTAAATGCCTGGTTAATCTCCCTGCAGATCATTGCCCCTCCTGAGAGGAAATACTCCGTCTGGATTGGCGGCTCCATCCTGGCTTCTCTGTCCACCTTCCAGCAGATGTGGATCAGCAAGCAGGAGTATGATGAGTCTGGCCCCAGCATTGTCCACCGGAAATGCTTCTAGAGACTTTGTCAATACACTCGAAGAACGCACCACTGCAAACCCAAATGACTTTGCCTCTGCATACATGCCTAGCACACTAACACTACTGTGTGCAGTGCGCCTAACACTCCCTTCATATCTTTTCCTCATCGTTGTTGTACATGCCCCCCCCCCCCTGATGGAGAAACCCTACAGGAAGTGTTTGCTAGAACATGAGGGCAGTATGTAGAACATGACGCCTATTGTGTAGTGTATGTCATACCAGATGTTTGTCTATTTGTTCACCACCTTATTTGCCTCTATGAAGGTTCATTCCCTGGTGGGCTCGCTGCCCAACAGACCTGTAGTATTGCTTAATGTGTAAATTATAATCTGAAACGTTTTTGTATTTCAGCCTTATTGATACTTGGTCTGGTTGTAGGTCGTTATGCAAAAGACAAAAGCTGTTGCCTTGTGTGAAGGTTTGTGTGGGGCTCTTGTATCTGGTGTACATTGACCAAAACTCAATAAAAATGCACGTCTGAGGAAATGTCTTCTGATGTCCAAATATGTGGGTTTAGTTTTCTAGCAACTGCTGCTATATCTTGTTAGTTTTGGCGTTTAACCTATCGCAAAGTACTTGACCACACTGCCAACTAAATCCCCAGCATTTATTAACTTAATACTAGCTCATTTGTAAGGCAAGGACAATGCCGTAAAGCAAAATTGGACTACATAAATACATCACAATCAATTTTAAAAAAAACGAATTGTGTTGCCAAGGGTGGCATAGCAAATTCTACAACTAAATGTTCTATTTTTATCAAGAGCACACTAGCCTAATCACATTATGTTGTAACCATTTAATTCACAATTAGCCCAGGCAGGTTTTTCTTTGTCCTTCTAAGCAATGGATTATTTAAACTCTCCGGTTTAATGTTACCGTCTCAAATCCATGCCTGTCCGCTCAGCTTTCCAGAGATGGTTAAGCCTATAGGCACAACTTCACTGGGATGGACACTCCCAGTCCAGAAGCCATTTGACATGTATTATAGGGGAAAAAACACTAAACCTGCAAGCCACGTTTTACAACTTGTATTTAATTGTTTTCCAAAATGCATTAAGAATGAACGCATAGTAAAACTTATACATGGGTAAATCATCCTAGAAATTGTATGTCATGACGTCATCTATTAAGATGACGTCATTACTGGGTAGGCAAAGTGGCCGGACGTGTGTCCATCTTATATAATATTCCGACGGAACTTGGGAAGCAGCAGCACAAAAACGGAACGGTATTCGCTCAGTGAAGATACCGGTAGTTCACCTTATTGCTTCTTGTATCTTTGAACATGAGTTTAGGAATTCTACAGGAGGACGTTGACAATCAAATAATACCGGTGAGGTTTGCTGATAAACATTTGTTGGATAACGCTTACTAACGGGTACATTACGATAGACAAGCCCCCTATACTGCTACGGCACCACACTGTACCGTTGTAGTAACGTTCCATTTTAACTATCTTCATTTTCTGCGATAGTACACACCGGTACTAGTGCTGTAATATTGTATTGACTGTAAACATGTAACATTTTGTCATGTATCGTAAAGCACGTACCAAGGTTTCAGACAAATATGGGTTTGACACGCAATATTGGGTATACAGGCTGGGTCTGTCAGGTTTTATTTTCATGACACTTTGATTTCGTACACTGTAGCCTAAATAGGTACAGTAAGTCTACCGGTACATGGCGAATATGCGTTTTACGTGTATTACTCTTCTCTTGCAGGCCGTGTGTAATGAAGATGTGATGTCTTCTGCCACTGTGGGTATATCGGATTTGTCTGATGAGATATTACTAAGTATCCTCCGCCACGTTCCAGTGTGTGACCTGCTGATAAACGTGGCGCGTGTCTGCCGCAAGCTACACTCACTTTGTCACGACAAGACCCTACTTTCACGTGTGTGTCTATCTAAGGACTACACGGTAATATTACGCCAC